>JADGJA010000176.1:0-33480 GCA_027596035.1 Thoreauomyces humboldtii
CCCCCCCCCCAATCACCCTCCTCTCAAAAGGCTTCGCACCGGTGCAGCAGCAGCAAACGTACAGCAATCGTTCCACCCAGAAGGAGAACCTGGAGTACACGGAAATCTCATTGGGACATCGGACTCGAGAGAGAATCGCGCAGGAACTCCCTTCTGTCACCGTCCTCGAAGCCTTGCAAACCAGGATTGCCCAGAGGTCCCGAGTCCCTCGCGCGCCTCAGAAATCGACCCTCAACTTCCTTTGATTCGCATCGATCCATCCTGATGCCGCCGAAACCATTACTTCAGAACGGGGAGTCCGGCCTGCCGGGAGGGGGAGCCCCTTCACCACCTTCCCCTCGTACCAAGAAGCAGCCACGAACCACCGCCAACCGACGCACCTCTTTGCAGGCCGTCACCATCAGTCCGTCAGCCCTCCATCGCAGCTGGAGCGCGAAGCCAGCACCGTTCCGAAGAGCTCGAACGGAACATTTCCCCGTGTCGGCACCGGTCTCGACCGAGCACCTTCCCGGCCCGAACGGAACGGGTCTGACTCGGTCAGAGACGAGCTTGAGCTTTCGGACCACGGAAAGAGTCAAGAGACAGGGGGCGATGATGAGAAGGATGAGCAGCTTCGGAGGTGCTCCCATATTCATCCCACCGCCACCGTTGAAGATCGGTGCTGAGGCCGGACCAGACGAACATGTACCGGCGGCTTCCAATTTGCGTTGGTTCGTGCTGGCTCTTACGTGCTTGCTCCTCTTCGGAAACTACTATGGTCCGTGCTTGTGGAGTCTCTGCAGGGAGAACTTCGGAAACTTCCGTTGGATTGCTGACATCTCTCCCTTTCGTAGCATACGACAACCCGGCTGCGCTCAACAAGCCACTGCAAGAGTATCTCGGTCACGAATACGACACGTGGCAGTACGAGCTGAACCTTCTGTATTCTGTCTACTCCTTCCCAAACATGTTTCTCCCCTTCATCGGAGGTCAGCTCGTCGACAGGCTGGACGTCAAGAAGGTTCTGGTCGTGTTCTCCATCATTGTCTGCGCTGGGCAGACGCTCTTCGCTGTCGGCGTCTCCACAAAGAACTTTCCGGTCATGCTCATCGGACGCGTCTTCTTCGGTATCGGCGGCGAGAGCATTGGAGTGGTGCAAGCTAGTGTTACGACGGCGTGGTTCAGGGGAAAGGAGCTGGGGTTTGCGTTGGGACTGAGTGAGTTCAGACGCGAGTGGTGTATGATGGTACGTACCTGCTCATCTTGCGTCTCTTCATGTCAGATCTGTGCATAGCCCGCTTCGGATCGGTCGTGAACGCGAACCTCTCTCCTCGGATCGAAAAGATATGGGGTTCATCTGGTGCGGTGTGGGTGGGATCCCTCACATGCTATGCCTCCCTCTGCTGCTCCATCGCACTCGTCACCCTCATGGCGCATCACTCCCCCGGTGAGACGAGATCTCCAACAAAACGCTCCAGCCAGTCGGAGGAGGAGGCGCCACTTCTGGATGGACTGGGCGAGTCGAGCTCGTCTCTCTCCGATCCGCTGCTGGAGAAGGGGCTGGGCGAAATGTCTTCGTCACCCGTATCGAGCGAGTTCGACGAGCAGGTCAGCTGGCGCGACTCGATAAGGGAGATCGCCATGTTCCCTTGGGCATTTTGGCTGGTCTGCTTGATCTGCGTTCTGCTGTATGGGACCGTGGTACCGTTTAACAACATCGCCTCGGATTTTTTGATGTCGAAGTGGTACCCCGGGGATACGCAGACTGCCGGAACAGTAATGAGGTACGCGACACGCTCTCTTCTAGTTGAACTCCTTCGATTGCTCGATCCTGAACGTATCTTCCTTGTATCAGCATACCGGACACTATGTCGGCCATCCTGGTCCCCATATGCGGTGTCCTCGTCGATCGCTACGGTGGTCGCGCCTCCCTCCTCCTCCTTTGCGCTCTCGTCATCGCGGCCGTACACACCTGTCTCGGCCTCACGATGATCAACCCAGTGTACCCCCTCATCCTCCTCGGTCTGAGCTACTCGATGTACGGCGTCGCGATATGGCCTTCTGTAGCCTGCATCATCCAACATCGTGAAGACGCGATCCACGAGCAGAACCCCGACAGTCCACCACCGAAGCTCCTGGGAACGGCATACGGACTCAGCACAAGCTGTCTCAACACGGCGCTCACCATCATGCCCCTCGTCTCGGCGCAGATAAGGGTGTGGGGTGGGAGTTTCGTTCCCGTGGAACTCTTCTTCGTGGCCCTGGCACTGGGCGGAGCGGGTGCTTCGACGGTTTTGTGGATCGTGGACGGATACAACGGGTCCATACTTCAGAGAGCGGAGATGGACGACGGGGAGGAATCCACTGACGACGATGACGAGGACGAGGATTACATACGGTACAACACGGCGGAAACGGAACCCTTGCTGGCCGCCGCTGGTCGCATCAACAAACCCACTTCGACCGCCATCGGAGGCGGCTTCGACGAGAAACCACCTCTACATCGAAGAGCTCCTCCGAGCGAAAAGTACGCCAACCAGCCTTTCAAACCGGGGAAGGCGTTCGGGATCAAGGTCAAGACGAGGGGAAGGCTGGACGATTTCCTCGTTCAGTCTCCGACGTCCGAGACCGGTCCGAGTGGCGGGAGCGGGAGCGGGCATTAGAACGACAATGGACTGTTTCATGGATGGCGATCACTTTGGACTCGTTCATCTGCACTTGATGAAGCATATCTGCCTCGTTTTTTGGTACATGAAGCCATGAAAGTTCGGGCGCTGCATGCTCTACAATGCTATATACCCTACTAGTTTCTTTACGTCTGCCGTTCAGCATGCCGCGAGGTTTGGCAAGGCACAAGCGTCTGTAAGCTAAAACGGGCAAACCAACTGTCTAGTCCAGTGGTCAGTCTCATGCAGAGCCTGGTGCAGAGCCTCACGAAGCCCTCGCGCTGCCGAACATCGTGCTGCCGGTTGCGACGGGCATCCGGTGCAACTCGCAACTTCGCAAGTTGGCAGACATCTCAATGGCGAACGGCAAGCACAAGCTCTCACTCCAGTCCATGCTCTCTGCGAGTCGTGCGTGATGTGATACGCGCCGAATCTCATCGACTTCTTCAGGCATACCATGTCCCACGCCGAAAATGACCAGCCATCGTCGTCGCCAACCCACCAGTCACAAACAAGCTTTCAGGTCGAAACCGGGGCAGCTGATCCGTCAATTCTCCTGGACCGTAATGAGGAGTAGGCAAATAAAGCAAATGCCACGTCAGATGCCGCTCTGCTAAAACTTCCTGTCCGTAGTTATCAGCTCATGTCAGACGCGTTGACTGTCCTCCGACAACAGCTCGTTCAAGCGCAGGCTGACATCGAACGACTTTCTCAACTGCGTCAGGAGGCCCTCGATGATCCTGCAACTTTCGTTGAAAAGATGAAATCTAGGGTGAGCTGAGCTTAAGAGCAAGCCGAAGTGCACCTTTCATGATCTAAATCCTCGTAGAGGTACGATGAAGTGCCCAAGCTACAGCGAATCGCGCGCTTGCCGTCGATCGATCTACGAAAGTACATGACGGAGCCAGGTGAGGAAGACGTGAGTCTCTGCGCAACTCTCGGAGTGTGTCCGCTCATCCCCCCCTTCCTCAAGAATCTCATGTGCACCGCAGCACGCGAACACGCACCCGCTCTCATATGAGTGACTTCTTCGAGCGAAATCAGTCGCCAGTACCTGGAAGCTGGGCTGCGATCTCCACCCCGCCTCGAGTCTCCAGCCCGATTCCATATGGCGACTCCCCAACACCAGCAAGCAACGCCCCTCCAAACACTGCCTCTTCAGAGGAGAAATCACAGACGTTCAACCAGGGATGGTCACAGGAAGAACACGCGAGGCTTTTAGAGCTGATGGAGTTGTATCCGCACGAACCTGTAGCCGCTCGTCGTATGGAGAAGATATCCGCAGCCCTTGGCAGCCGCACCCCGAGGCAGGTCGCAACCCGCGTCCAAAAGTTCCTAGATCGTCGGAAAACCACGCGATCTCCGATGACGGCAAATCGGCCCATGAACTTTGTGCAACCGAGTCTGACGACCGGGTCGACGCGACCCAACAACCACAAGCGCGTCTCGGGTATGCAGTACTCCAACCGTTTCACCGGATCCCGGTACTTGGGAAGTGCCACTTTAACATTGTCCGACGATGAGGAGGACGACGGAGTGGGAATGAACGTGGACCCTGCGCTTCGACAAACCGACGAGTACAAGGAGCTGGTGCGTCTGCAGGCCGTCGCCAGGTTGAACGCCAGCAATCAGCCGGCTGCACATGCAGCCGATCCGATCCACTACGGCTTCACGTGT
Source organism: Thoreauomyces humboldtii (assembly GCA_027596035.1). Taxonomy (NCBI): domain Eukaryota; kingdom Fungi; phylum Chytridiomycota; class Chytridiomycetes; order Spizellomycetales; family Powellomycetaceae; genus Thoreauomyces; species Thoreauomyces humboldtii. Next base: position 4,323 of record JADGJA010000176.1, read on the forward strand.
GACAGATGCGGGGCTGAACCCATCGTCGGCGTTCGTTGGACCTGTAGGGACTGCCCTGCCGGTGACGAGGTGGATCTCTGTGACGAGTGCTTCGCCAAGGGATATCGAAGCGACGTTCACAACGACACTCATTCCATGCGCAAGGTCACTGAGCCTGAGATCGTGGACGGGGCCGATTCGGCTCCGGCAGATCCGTATGCCTATCTGGGGCTTTGACTACGCGTGCTGCGATCCCGAGTTCTTAAATTTCTGGCTATTTGCTTCTCCATCTCAAGTTGTAATGATATCACGTTCCCCGCACCCTTGGAGAAACGTCAGCAAGCATCACCGTCGCACTCTCAGCTTGTGCGAGAACAGGAGCGTATCCGCGGACCCAGTTGCCTTTTGGGAACAGAGGCACTTGTGTTACCAGATCCCAAAAATGTGCAGCGAGTTTTTCAGCAGACTGGACGTGCAAGCGGAGTCGATCATGAGAAAGAATTGCAAAGGATCATGACAGTGACCGAATAGATTATCGAACAGTTTCTCGAACGCTATTTCAAAAAAGACCGCTCTTCATACAGTAGCTTTTAGTCGTTTTCGACACTGCTTGACGTACTCCATAACTCCTCCTTCCAACTTTCGAAGCTTCCCGCCCTCCACCAACCCAGTCCAGCACATCCCATCCGCCGCACCAGCTGCCACCGTCTTCAGAAAACTGACATCGTGAGAAACGACCACCAATGTCCCATTCCACTCCTTCAAAGCCTCCCCAAGCGCGTCGACCGTCTCGAAATCGAGATGGTTCGTCGGTTCGTCGAGCACCAGAAGGTGTGGTCCCGTCGTCGGATGCCTCGAACTCGAGAACCCGCCATCCCGGTCGTCTGACGTCGCGGAAGCGATCCAAGTGGCGTTCGCGAACGCGACACGGACCAACTGGCCGCCTGACAGGTCGGACAGTCTCGTCGTTGCGATGCGGGCCGTCACACCGTACTTTGAGAGATGTCCTCTGGCGGACTGTGCTGTCGGATGAGGGTCCTCGAGATGCGTCAACAAAGACAGGGGCGTTGCGGAGTGGTTCGACCGAAGGGCTTCCACGTGGTGTTGGGATAGATATGCGGTTCGTGCCGAAGGATGCGTGTAGATCGATCCTTTCAGGGGTACGAGATCACCCATGAGAGCTTGCACCAGTGTCGATTTCCCGGCTCCGTTGGCTCCAACCAACAGCGTCCTTGAACCAGGTTCGATCGTCAGATTCACGTTCCTCAGCACCGCTTTGCCTCCGTCATGACCAACGTCGACGTTTTCCAACCTGACGAGTGGACCGGGGTGGCGAAGGACGGAAGGTGGGGCGATCGTCCATTCTATCTGTTGAGGGAGTGAGGAGACGGGGACTTCGCCTCTGACGGTGGTGTAATAGCCTTCTCGATCTCGATGGAGTCTGAAGCGATGGCCTTTGCGGTTGACTTCCATCCCCATTCGTTCCTTTTTCCGTTGTTGGACGGCGAGGGCCACTAGCTTCTTGTCGTCGCCTTTGGAACGCGCTTTGGCGACGGCTGCTGCGTGCTCGTTGCTGTCACCTGCTGTGTGCTGAGATAGAAGGACGGATCAGGTGGTTGAATTAAGAAAAGTTTAGAGTTGACGGCTGTGTACGTACGGCACGCTTGACCTCCAAAGCAGCTGCCATCTTGACTCGCCAGATGCGGAACTCGGCAGTGTGCGCTGCAAACTCATCGTAGTTGCCTGCGTGAAGATTGGTGGTTAGCAATCCGAAGGGGATACGGAAAGATGTTCATGGGTCGCAGCTTACCAGCATAGTAACCGAGTTTCTTATCCTCGTACTCGCCGATCCTTCCCACGTTCTCGCCAAGGACGATGGTCTCCTCCGTCACAGCGTTGAGAAACGCGCGATCGTGGGAGACGGTGACGACCGTGCACGAGAGACTCTTAATGTATCGTTGAAGGAACAGGATGGCCGGCAGGTCCAAATGGTTCGTCGGCTCGTCGAGCAAGAGACAATCCGCCTTGAAGACCAAGGCGCTCGCCAGCGCGCATCTCGTCCGCCATCCTCCGGAGAGACTCGAGACGAGATTCCCATGGATCTCGAGCGGGAACCCGAGTCCGACGAGAACCCTCTCGGCGTTCCGTTCCGTGGCAGGGACGTCGTGCAGCGCCAAGATCGAGACGAGGTCCTCGAGGGTCGTCTGGGCGTCCTTGACAGCTCGGACCGTCTCCTCCGCCGTGATGGGTTCCTCGTTCGCGATCCGTGCCGCCGCCTCCTCGTGCTCCAGCTGGACGAGACGTTTCCGGGCCTCCGATCCACGGGCGCCCGACCGTTTCTGGGCGTGATGCTGGGCGAGTCGTTTCCGACCCTGGAGATTCGACAGATGGTGGGTCCGCATGGCCTGCGCGATGACGGTCGGATCGTCGGACTCTATGGCCTCCTGCAGGACGGCGGCCGATCTCTTGACGGACCCGATCTCGTCGTTGCGGTCCACCACGATGTCCCTGACGGTCCTCTGCAGATCCTTCCCTTCGAACTGCTCTACGAGGACCGTCCTTACGTTCTCTGGCCATCCGACCAGCAGTCCGCCGGCGATGGCCTTGAGGAGGGAACTCTTTCCGATGCCGTTGACGCCCACGAGGCCGTAGCGGACTCCGGCGAACAGACGGAGCCTGGCGTCGGCGAGGAGGATGCGATCGTTCACGGACAGGTTGACGCCGGCCAGATCGATGTCGGTGGAGAGCGATTCGACGGTCGTGACGTGGAAGCGGGATGGCTGGGATGTGGCGACCAGGGTCGGTTCCTCCTGGGGTGCAGAATTGCCGATGGGAGACGTGCGAGTAGTGTTGGCTTTTGGGTTCCTCATATCAGCGTCGTGTGTCAGAAAGTGCGAGGTGTGACAGGTGAACGGTGGGAAAGCGATGTACCGTAGTTCTCGGTTGCTGAAACGTGGACGACAGACGTGCTTGCAGATGATGGAGTACCTAGGTCTCACATACAATCAGCCCTTTATATATCTGGAAAGCCAGGTGCGTTTCGTACAGTCCATCGTTGTCCGTCCTGCCCGTGGTGGAATCGTGAGGTGGTGGATCAGCAGCAGTACAGTGCGAGAGAGAGAGCACAGCCTTACCAGGCACCGAGCAGGAACGGGATCCGCCGTACCAAGGACCGAGGCCAAGGGTTCGTTCGATCCTTCAGGGAAAGGTTTGCACGGGTTAGGGTTCTCTCCAGGATGACCTCACCTTCCGTCTCTCACAGCAGCTTTTCACCGGTCGTTCCCTCAATCTTCCACACGCCATTAGACCTTCTCATAGTCCATACATCTCTCTCTCTCTCTGTGTGTCCGGAAAGAGCAGGAGGAAGTGACAAGTCAGCTACACCACAGAACCCTCACAAACTCACGAGGTTTCCCAGAGGACAGTAGTTTTGCCTCCAACCGATCGCAGCATCTTCCACCCTACAGTCGCTATCCGCAACCAGCCAAACGAACCATGCCCAACACAGCTTCCCACCCTTCGTCGGCCTCTGGAAAGATGTCGCGTCTCATCGTCATCTCCAACCGGCTTCCCGTCACCATCAAGCCAAAGGACGACGGAAACTGGGACTTCTCAATGAGTTCAGGAGGACTCGTCTCGGCCTTGTCCGGCCTCGCAAAGGAGATGAAGTTCACCTGGATCGGTTGGCCTGGTGAGGCGCAGAAACCAAAGTCCCGTTACTCCTTCAATGGGAATACTGATCTCTCACCCTCCCTCCAGGTCTTGACGTACCGAAGGACCAGCAAGCGAGCATGAAGGCGCAACTCATTGAACAGCACTCGTGCGCCCCCGTCTTCATTAGCGACGAAGTGGCCGATATGCACTACAACGGATTTTCCAATAGCATTCTCTGGCCCCTGTTTCACTATCACCCCGGAGAAATCAACTTCAACGAGGAGCACTGGAATGCTTACCAGCAAGTCAACCAGGCCTTCGCTGACGAGGTTGCAGAGATGACCGACGACGGAGACATCATCTGGGTTCAGGACTATCACCTCATGCTCCTCCCTACCATGCTCCGGGAGAAGCTGTTGGAACGGAACAAGAAGGACGTCAAGATAGGCTTCTTCCTCCACACCCCGTTCCCCTCGAGCGAGATCTATCGAATCTTGCCAGTTCGAAAGCAGGTCCTTCTGGGCGTGCTCAACTGCGATCTCATCGGCTTCCACACGTACGACTATGCCCGTCACTTCTTGAGCTCGTGCACGCGCATCCTGGGCCTGCACACCATGCCCAACGGAGTCGAATTCGAAGGACGCATCGTTCATGTCGGAACCTTCCCCATCGGAATCGATACGGAAAAGTTTGCAGAGGTTCGCAGGTTACTTGCCACGTTCCTGATTGTGGGTTGCTCGATTGAACGATTTTCATTTTTTTCAGGGACTGAAAGCCGAGCGGATCGTCAGCCGCATCAAACAGTTAAAGGACAAGTTCAAGGGCGTCAAGCTCATCGTCGGTGTGGACCGTCTCGATTACATCAAGGGCGTACCACAAAAGTTGCACGCCTTGGAGCTGTTCCTGTCGCAACACCCGGAATGGATCGAGAAAGTTGTTCTCGTGCAGGTCGCGGTGCCGTCGCGACAGGACGTCGAGGAGTACCAGAACCTGCAGCGCGTCGTGAACGAGCTGGTTGGTCGTATCAACGGTCGTTTCGGAACAATTGATTACGCTCCTATCCACTTCATGCATCGATCCGTTCCATTCGAGGAGTTGGTCTCTTTGTACGCGGTGGCGGACGCTTGTCTTGTGTCATCTACACGTGACGGCATGAACCTGGTTTCCTACGAGTACATCGTTTCTCAGCAGGAACGACATGGCGTCCTCATCCTTAGCGAGTTTGCTGGAGCAGCTCAGTCTCTTAATGGTAAGAGTCTCATTCTTCAAATCCAGATCACTGTTCTCAATTGCAGCTTGCTAACTCGCATCTCAGGTTCCATCATCGTCAACCCTTGGAACACCGCCGAGCTTTCTCAGGCAATCCACGACGCTGTAACGATGCCCGACGACCTGCGGAAAGCCAATCACCAGAAGCTCTACCGATATGTTACGAAGTACACTGCCGCATATTGGGGCCTGACCTTCGTGAAGGAACTGCAGGTAAGGCTGGGCGTAAATGCTTACATATTCCATGTTTTCTGTGCTTGACCTCTGTCATGTTTAGCGAGTTACCGAGCAATATGCCCCGCAAAATCTGCCCAAGCTCTCTTTCGATTCAGTTGTCCAGAAGTTCAGCAAATCTAGCCGGAGAAAGGTTTGTCGAGCTCGATCATCGTTCCGAATATCGCCTTTCCTGATTCCTATGGTTCTTCAAGATCATTTTCTTGGACTACGATGGGACTTTGACAACGACACACAAGCTCCCAGAGTTTGCCAAGCCATCCTCGGCCGTGCTCGACGCCTTGAAACGACTATCATCGATGCCCGACGTATATGTATACATCCTGTCGGGTCGATCTCGGATGCACCTCGACCTGTGGTTCGCGGAGACGGGCGTGGGCCTTTCTGCGGAACACGGGTGCTTCTACCGCCACCCGCAAAAGCTTGGGGAGGATTTCGCCGACCCGGACGCGGACGGCGACGACGGCTTCAACGACACCACCTCGTCGTCGAAGGATGCTACCACAACGGGAGCGGATGGCAAGGTCGTGACTCCTAGCAGTCCCACGAAGGGCGCCGAGATATTCCGACGACGGAGCAACAACGGGTGGTTGGCCCTTGTGGATCAGGTCGACTCGTCGTGGAGGGATACCATCCGACCACTATTCCAGCATTACACGGAACGTACACCTGGATCGTTCATCGAGGAGAAGGAGATCAACCTCACGTGGCATTACCGGAATGCGGACCCAGAGTTTGGAGGATGGCAGTCGGCGGAACTACAGGTCAACCTGGAGAAGATCCTCAGTCACATGCCAGTCTCGGTGAGTTACTCATTATCCCACACAACCCACGCATAAAGCACACATCCGCGCAGCGAGCTGACCCAACTCTCTTTCTTCTCAAAGATCATCCTCGGAAACAAGACGCTCGAACTTCGACCCTCCATGGTGGACAAGGCGACCGCGGCGAGAGCCATCTTCAAGGACCTGAACGTTCCCAACGAGTGCGACTACTGCCTCTGCGTCGGTGACGGAAAGACGGACGAGGTCGTGTTCCAACTCCTCCAGCACGAGTTCGAGCAGAACAAGGAGCAGCTCATCACGGCCACCGTCGGAAAGAAGCAGACCGAGGCAGAGTTCTATGTAGAGACCGTCAAGGAGGTCGAACGATTGATCGGGAAACTCGCCAATGCGGTTTGAAGAATAAGACGCGGAGAGGAAACAAGGGACGTTCTTTTTGAGTTTTATTCTCGATCCATCTGTGATACCGTACCTCGTTTATTGCTCATCATATGCAGAAGTGAGGTGTTGCGGGCTGAAAGGGCCGCCTTCCTGCGTTGACCCGGTGGTAAGCTGTCAAGGAAACCCGGTCCAAAGCAAGAGTTCAATAGAAGGAAGAAGGAGGATGAACGGAGATCCCTATAGGTAATAGGAGATCCCTCGACGATCCTCTTCCACTTCCCAAGATCGGGCAGGGCACAAACACCTCAGCAATGGCCTGACGCGACGTACCAAGAGTTCCCATCAGAAATGCCCTCTCTTTCGCTGGGGCATCTCTAACGGCGTCCAAACCTCAGTGCCCACCCCAAGTTGTTGTCTCGGCGCAGTCTGGCTCTTACCGGCTGGAGAGAGTACGGCATACGATTTGCGACATGCGACATACAATACGCTTATCCACAGGTTCATAGTACGGTACTTCCTCGCTGCCATCTCGTTCCCAGCTTCTGCTGTGGTTCCCGCTGGAACTGTGGGCCGAAGCTGTGGGTCTTTGATGTGTCATCCCCAGCGAGGGGAACTCCGCTTCCTGGTCGACAGTAGGAAGACTAACGCGTGTGCTAGTAGCGCGGCCGCCTTTCGGACCAGACTCCTCTCAACAAATCCGTACCTCAACGCCCCAAGCCCCGCACACAGAACGGCCTGAACCACTCGCCTCCTTTCTCACGGACCGTTCAGTCGCATGCAGTCTTAGAAGGCGACCAGAAGACCTCACCTAACCGGCCGCGTCTAGGTTTGACCGATCAGTGATTCGTGGCGAACTCTCCACTGCTCGACCCCTCGCGACACACTCCAAACAGTCACGGTCAAATGCAGAGCGGCAGCGGGACGCCGAAGAAGCTCCCGGAGAAGAAAGTCGGAAGTCCCAGTCTAGCCGAATCGGTCGAAAAGTTCTGGGCCATCGCCGAGAATGTCGAGAAGTCGTCTCGAAAAGGGGAGCTCCTGGCTCCTCCGACCAACCCGGTCATGCGACGAAACTCGATGGCCGCTTCCAGCAGCAACAGCAACCCCCTGTCCGGGTCCGCCATGCAACGCAGAGAGTCGATCGCCGGCGGTGGAAGTCGAAATCAACTCAGACCGACCACGTTGGTGGGAAACCCGCTCACACGACGTCAATCCATCGCGGGAGGACGCGAACGAAGCGATTCGGTCGTTTCATCTGGATCCGGATTCAACCTCATGCGAGGTGGAGCTGGGAGCGGACAGGGGAGCGCGGCCGTACTTCCACCTCCCGAGAACTTCCTGCAATATGACTCGGCCCTAGCGAGGAAACCGACCCCATACAACCCGAAGAAACTCAACTCGCTCCAATTGGCTGCTTACAATGGAGACATCAACAAGCTGCGATCTCTCATGTTCGAGAAGAAGCGAGATCTTGACAAACTGGATACGGTCCACGGCGTAACGGCCTTGCAGATCGCGGCTGAAAGAGGCGACATCAAAATGGCCAAAGCGTTGATCGACGGCGTGCCAATCGGAAACGGAGAGACGAAGCGATGCTCATTGAATCCTAAGAATCGGGAAGGCCGAACAGCCCTGCAAATGGTATCTGAGAACGAAAGAAATCAGGCTTTCTGTAAGCGCAAAGGTTAATGTTTCGTATTATGATTTTTTTTCTGTAGGCGGCTATGATGATGCACTCAGACGTCTTGATCCTGTTGCTCACATACCGTGCAAATTCGGATCTCCAAGATTCGATCGGATGTGTTCCGTTGCACTGGGCTATACTCCACAATGACCGGGCCAGTTTCTCGGCTCTATGTCGCTCTGGCGCTAAAGTTCAGATTCAGGACAAGGTATGGGTCTAATCTTTTTTGAACTCTCGTCTTTCCTGTGTGCTTTAAACTGATGTACCGTATGCAGACCAAAAACTCGCTGCTTCATCACGCCACTCGGTTCGGGAACCCCGAGTTTGTCACGCAGATCCTCGACATGGGTGCAGATGTAGACTTTGCAAATGCGGAATTACGGTCAGTCAACAAGATCCATGGTTCTTCACCTAGTCCTACTTTCTGTTTGTCGCTGACAATTCTCCCATTTCAGAACTCCTCTCCATATTGCTGTAGAAAACAAGTGCGATGATCTTATCCAGATCCTTATTGAGCACAACGCGGATCCAACCCTGGTCGACTATTCGGGCCGAAAAGCGATCGACTACGTTGATCCAGACGAAGACAACGAGGAACTCATACAGCTTCTCACTCTGAAGGAGTTGGCAAGGCACGCTAAAGCCGCTATCGTGAAGAAAGATTTTCTCGGTGGCGATATCGAGCTTGAAGGCAGCGGGTCACTGCAACAACCGAAGACCGGAGCAGATGAGACATCTACGGATCCCGTGGAAATTATGGGCGGATATAACGTGAAGAAGTCGACGTCCAGCACGAAGAGCACGGATCTGAACGTCGGTGGGCCGGATTGGGAGGCGAAGCGAAGACGTAGCAGCTCCGGCTTCAAGCAAAAGCACCCATCTGCTAGCAGTGACGATGACTCCTCAAAGGTATACAATATATCCACTGCACCTGAATCCTCTGATCCTTATCGCATATGATTCTCATAACTATATCATCTAGAGTCCGTTACACCTGTCTCCGACCTCCTCCCGGTCGTCGACCAGCGAAAGAACGCGCAAACGTCAGCTGGAGTATGTCCGCGAGCAGTCGGAAAGCACGGACCCTGACCCGCTGTCCACGGCGTCCCAGATGTGGGACGACCTTGGTCTTCCGAAAGGACCGGCTGGGGAACATATGGTCTGGACGAGGTCTTCCATGTACGACCTGGGGACTAGTGAGGGAGAGGTGTCCCATCCGTCTCTGCCCCGCGGTCAGTTGCTGGTACGTATATGCTCGTTCCGATGATTTGGCTTTTTGCCTGGACACTTTCCTGACGCATTTCTGGTTTAGTTCGCTGAGGAAGAGCATAGCCGGAGACAACCTTCGCTTACGAAAAAGGACGCGAGGCTTCCTGTAAGTTGCAGCGGCTAAATCTTGTAGCTCTGCCGTATCTCATCCAAACTCTTCATAGTCAGCGCTCCGAACTGAAGTTGTAGATGACTCGGAATCGCTTGACCTGGATACGGACGTGCTGGCAGCATTTGCGGGCGATGACCCTTCCTATCTTTCTGACGTGGATGACGAGAGCAGGGTTGGACAAACGACCGGGAAATCTCGAGCTTCCATTTCAGATACACCCGTCCTTCAGGCGGTACCAAGCAACCCAGAAGCAGCCTCAGATGCAGTCACTGGTTCTGGTACGGTGGGACGGTCTGTTATCGACGAGCTTCAAGACTTCGAAGCATACCTTAACGAACAGTCGACTCATGAAGATCCGAGTGAAACATCGGGTAAGAGTCTCGTAACGCCGACCCCGCCATCAGACATACAACCAGCAAGAAGGGATTCTCGAGAAATCTTGTCACCTACAACCGCAGTACCTGGCGGAGAGGACTTCGGAACGCTGGATAGCAGCCAGATAGACGAGATCATCGCTCGTGCCAGTCGGGAAGCCGAGGCACCTCCACAGATGGGATTGAAGCAGCCACCCCCGCGTATGACTGTTCGAATCGATGCGCCTGAAACTACCGAGAGGCACAAACTCGAACCGGGAGAGATGACCGCAACCGCCAATCGGTTAATGATGGATCTGAAACGCATCGAGCAGCAGTTCGTCGGACAGGAGGATATCTCGCACGTCGTTCAGGTCCTTGCGGGTTATGTTCGGGAAACGAACGAAATCGCCATTGCGGCAGAAGAGGAGCAAGAAAACTACCGACTACTGTGGACGACCGTTCAGAGCGAATACAAAGAAACCCCCGAAAGGACGAAACTCAATGAAAAAGGTTCTCCGGAACGCGAGGAAGTTGTGGCGTGGGTTAACACCATCCGTACTCGTCGCAACACCGATGCGACGATCGCGGGGACGCCTACGTCGCCCATGCGTAACAATCCAAAGTCGCCAGATGTCTCCGCTCTGAATAAGGTTGAAAGACGACACGCTCAGCTGACCCATGAGGTCGAATCGCTGCAAACCTGGATCGACTACACGCGTGATGATATTGGTGGCCGCGAGGATTTCGGGAACGAAACGGTTCAGGAGAGGAAGGATAGAGAGGTTCTGAAGAAGAACGCAAATGCGCTTGAACAGAAGCGGGCGGCTCTATTTACTGAATACGCGTCCCTGCATGGACAGTCTATCGCGCCTGCCGAAGCGACGGGCGGTACATCCGACTTCACCATGAGCTATGTCCTCCCGAAGCATGCCAAGGGCGCCGAAGCTGAGTGGGAAACCCTCTTACGCCAGCTTGCCGCAGAGAGATCGACTACGCTGCGATTAAAGGATGAGATCGAAGGACTGAACTTTGATTATACCAACATGAAGACTTCGAAGCTGGCTTTGGAGGCTCGTTTGGATGATCTCCAAGAGCGGTTCGTTCAGTTTAATCTCGACCTCGACGCGCATCTCACCGGCACGGAGGACGATCACGAACAGGAGCGGTCGGCGCTGGATGAACGTAGGGCTCAAGAGCTAAAAGCCGAAGTGGCGCGCGAACGTGAGATTTCCACCCGCTACAAAGACGAACTCACCACGATGCAGACGAAGCTTCGGATTCTCGAAATCTCGCGACAGGATCTGGAGATGCAGGTCACGCGGCTTCAGCAGCACAAGTGTCCTCAGGCGGCGTCCTCGAATCCTAGTCTTGGTCGTCCGGGCGGTGTAGCCGGTGTCCCCGGGGTTCGGGAAAGCTCCCCTCTTCCGTCGCACCAGCACTCGCAAGCTGGGCTCAGTGGAGGCATATCGAGTGGCTCGATCGGCCCCGCGTCAAAGGCAGGCGTAGAGAAGCTTACGCGAGAACGTGATTCCCTTCACAAGCAGCTCGACGAGCTACGAGCCAGGATCGACACCCACGTCTGCGAAATGCCTCCTCGGACGCAGGAGGAGGAGAACGAAGTCTCTGAAAAGCTGCGCGAGGAACTCCGCAACGTCATGGATGAGTTCAGAAGACAGATGGACGAGGAGCGAGACGCTTCGCTCAATCTGAAGAGCGTGCTGCAGTCAACTATCGAACAGCTGCAGGTGGAAAAGGATGCTCTCGTGCAGCAACTCAACGAAATCCAGCAGTCGTCCGAGCGCAACATACGGGACAACCCCCGTGGCGGAGACGAACAAAATACGGTCGCGGAAAAGCTGAGAGAGGAGCTTCGCGTGGTCGCTTCTGACTTTCAACGTCAAGTTTCGGAGGAGCGAGATGTCGCCTCCAACCTCAAGCAGATGCTGCAGGGAGCCATCGACAATCTACAAGCCGAAAAGGAGGCTTTGATGCAGCAACTCGGCGACATTCAAAAATCACACGAGCTAAACGACCGTCCTAAAGCGCTTACTGACCAAGCCGAATTGGCGGACCGACTGAGGGACGAGCTTCGCGCCATTAAGCGAAAATACGACTCCGCGAAGACCGAGCGTGAAGTCTTGCAAAATCGTTTATCGGAACTCGAAGAGGAACAAGCCCAGCAGGAAATCCTGAACGAAGAGATGAAAGAGCTTCTCGACCATGTTCACGTGGACGAGCAGAAGATGAATGATCTCGCCGTGAACCTGGCGGATGCAACCGCTGAGTTGGAGAGCTCGAGAGCCCGAATCGCGCAGTTAGAGCGAGAGAAGCTCGAGCGCGGAATCTCCGTTGGTGCTAGAGCAGACATCCCACAAGTCCGTAACAGGGACCTGGATACCGATCATGAGGATTCGCTCGTCAAGCAGCTGAACGAGAATCTTACGAGCGCAACCACGGAGCTCGCATCTGCTCGCGACGAGCAAGCTGCATTGCAGACTCTCATCAAGGAAATGGAATCTCAGGGGGCTACTCGCGCGAAGCCAACGAAGCGTGGCATCGATCACCACGCAATCGAGCTTGATTCGGCACGTGGACAGCACGAGGCCATGCAGAATCGCATCAAAGAACTGGAAAGCCAGATAGTTACGGCTGACCATTCATTGGTGAAACAACTGAACGGAGAGCTGCAGCGGACTTCGGCGGAATTAGGGGCTGCATTGCGACAGATCAAGGTCATGGAAGATCAGATCCAACAACACCAGGAACGTGACCCACTCGCCAGAAATCTTCAGCAACCCTCTTTGCAACTCGGAAACACGCATGCTCGAGGTTCATTAACCGAAGATTCCTCGAACGCCGCAAAGGACCTTCAAGACCATCTCACCAGGTCTTCCAAAGATCTTAATGCTGCACACAAGCGCATCGCAGTCCTGGAGTCGCAGATCGCAGCGCACGCAACGCAGCAACGTCCCGGTTGGGAGCAGACCCAGAAAGAGCTGCAGCAGCTAACAGACGAGATCAACACTTTCTCCCTCGAAGACGACCTCTCTCAGTCGGAACGGGACCTAGTATCTTCGGATCAGAAGGCCACGATTGTGGATCTCGAGGAGCAGCTGGAAGCGCTCCAAGCTGGCCTTCTCGAAGGCGAGATGGAACGGCAGGAACTCGAAGCTCGGCTAATCGCTGCTGATGCGAGGGATGCAGAACAAATGGTTGCGATTCGGCAGGAGAGGGATGAGTCGGTCAGCGAAACATATCGTCTCGGTGTCGAATTGCAGAGTACAGTTGACGCGCTGGCTACGGAGACAAGCGCACGGAAACGACTTGTGGAGGAACTACGAACCATGCAGGCTACGCTCGAGTCCCTCCAGATGGATTTGGCAGAAGCGAGAGTTCGAGTCGATACGAGCACGATCACCGATTCACATCAGGACTCTGACCAGGTCGAGGACTTTGTCCGGGAACGAGAAGCTAGCTCGGCTGAGATTTCCATCCTTGCAGCCACTGTAACAAGTCTCACCATTGCTTTGCAAGAAGAATCCAATCGCCGAAAGCACCTTATCACTGAGTTCGAAGCGCTACAAGCGAATTTTGAGGCAGTACAGATGGATCTGGGCGAGACGCGGCACAGCGCGAACGACCACCACAAACAGTTAGAATCATTGACTCATGCCCTTCGAGATCGTGAGGAAGCCTCCACCCGCGAACGGGACGAGAACGTTGCGGAAACGCAAGCTCTTACGTCAACCCTATCTGCACTCACCATCAAGCTCGAAGAGCAAACCACAGCGCGCGAAGAACTTTCGGAGAAAGTCCGAGAGCTGCAAGAAGAATGTGAAAAATTACAGATGGATCTAGGCGGCGAACGTAGCCAACGGGAGCGAGCCATTCGGCACGCTGACGAGGAACGAGCGGAACGAGAACGCGTTGCTCGTCTCGTTGAAGAACTCGGAACAAAGGTGGAAGATACCGACGAACTTCGCGTCCGACTTGCCTCGGCTGATCGTGATGCCGGTTTTGAAAAAGTGGAACGGGAGCGGCTCTCTCAACTGGCGGATGAACTCCAAGCCGACCTGGAAGCCGCGGAGCTGGATCTCGATAATGAACGCACCGAGCGTGAGCGGACATCGATGATGGCCGAAGAACTTCACGAGAAACTTTTGGCCGTGGAAGCTGCCCTCGCCGCTGAGAAAAGCGAGCTTGAGAAGACGGTTCAACAAGCCGAGCATCAAAACTCCACCATTCAAACCCTCAATGCGGAGGTGGAGTCGAATCGTCAAGCGATCGCCACCCTCACTAACGAGAGCCTGGAATTGCGAACGACGCTACAAGATATGACGTCGAAGGCAAAAGCGGAAGCTAACGAGGATCTCGTCCAGTATTACGACACTGAGATGAGGTTACTTGCCACTCAGATTGCCGCAGAAAAAGACGCCCGCACAGCGCGTGACGCCGAACACGTGCGGATATCGCAAACTGTCAGTGAACTGGAAGCCAACTTGGCACACGCTCAGGAAGAACATCAAGTTGCCGCGACCACCGCTGCGCACACAGAAAAAACGCTCAACGACAACTTAACCAAACTGACGGCGCGAGTCGCTGCTCTTGGTTCAGAAGTTGAGCAGAAAGCTCGCGAAATCGCAACACTGCAGGACGACCTAGTGCAACGGGACCAGAAAATCGCAAGCCTGGAATCTGACATTGCGCAGGGGGAAACCCGCAAGACGCTCTTGACAGATAAGTTCAATGCGCTTCGCACAGATCACGATACTTTGCAAAGCGAACACAGCCTTCAAAGCAATGCCATGCGAGAAAAGACCGCTCAACTGGAAGCGCTACTCAAAGAGTCTGTGATAAAACGGGAGCGGATGGAAGCGGAGCTGTTCACCTCAACAGAAGAGGTCACTGAGCTGAGAGGCAAAGTGCTACGTCTTGAGGCTCGCCAAACGAGATCGACCGCTGAGATCCAGGAGCATCTGCTTAAGCTCGAGACTTTTGAAGCAGATCTCTCAAAGGAGCGTAGTCATCGTATGAAACTAGAGGAAAAGAACGTGGCTTCCGCGACCGACCTTGAGAAAAGCCTTGCAAAGATCGAGGCTGCTGAAGCCGCCGCGTCGACGGCACAAACAAAGTTGCAGTCATTGGAGCGCGAGCGTGAAGGAATCCAGAGCGATCTCGCAGCATCTCGAGCTGCGCTTTCTCGAGCCAACGAAGAACATGAAAGACTCGAAAAGGATAGTCAGCAAAAGCTCGCGGCCTTGGAGACGACGCACCAACAGCGGATTGCTCAATGGGATACCGAACGAGGTAGTCTCCAAGCGCAAATTCAGCAGACCTCAACTCGTAACACGGACCTCCAGCAAAGCGTTGAAAAGGGCAACGAAACTGCCCGCGCTGCTGAAGCGCACGTACGAGAACTGGAACACGGGTCCGCAAAATTGCAGGAGGAACTCCACCGTCTCCAGTCCGATAAAGAGCGAATCGATTTACTTTGCAAAGGTCTAAACGAATCGGTCGCCCAGTCCCAAGCTCAGCTCACTGTACTTCGAGAAGAAAACATCCGAGTACAAACCCTGTCGGAAAAGGCCACCACAGAGGCGCAGGGTCTTAAAAACGAGGTGGACCGCCTACAGAATGACAAAGCAACACTGCAAAAACGGCTGAATGAGGCGAAGTCCAGGGCCGAGAGCTTGCAGTCACAGCATAAGCACGCCATATCGGAAAAGAAACGTCTTCAGAACGAACTCGAAGAACTGCGGGAAAAGGCCACGGTGCTGGAAGAGAAATACGTTACGGCACAGACTGAGGCCGAGACGCGGAAACGGGAAATCAAGAAGCTGAGCGAAGGGCTGGTTTCATCGAAGGAGGAAAACGAGCAGAAAACTGTTCGGATCGAAAAATTAGAGGAAGATTCGGCTCGTCTCGACCGAGCTTTGAAATTTACGGAAGCGGGTAGCTCAGAGTCTCGAGCGTCCATGGAGGTACGATTGCACGACCTTACCAGACAGCTCGATACGATCACGCGAGAGCGAGACACTTTGAAAGAGGAAACCGACCGTATAAAAGGTGTTCTTGAGGTTCGCATATCAGAGTCGTTGCAGGATAGCGCCAAACGATCTGTTGCGGCAAACGAAATTCAGTCCTTGCGAGAGCAGGTCGCCGAACTAGGCGACAGGCTCTTGCGAAAAGACGTCGAAGTAGCGGATTTGACGGACAAAATTCGTGACCGAGCTGCAGCCACCAAGCTCAAAGAACAGGAGCGCGAACTCGAGTGCGATCTAGCGGCCGAAGAACTAAGAAAGCAGATGGCCATCGTGGCGACGCAGATGCAGACGAACCAGACGGAAGCTGACGAAGCGCTTCGCAAGACCCGTGACCAGATCTCGGACCTATCGACCAAGCTGCAGGCTAGGGAGACCGAGATTCGTGAGCTCGGAGCGAAGATATCTGCGGAGATACGTGCCAAACAGGAGCTCGTATCCGCAACTGCGGAGCTTGAACGAAAGCTAAAAACGACGAGCGAGCGACTGTCCGAATCGGAGGTTTCAGTCAAAGCGGCCGAGGAGTTGGCATCAGAGCGTCGTCAACGCGTTGACATCCTCGCCAAGGAACTCACTCGTCGGAAGGGCGAGGTACATGAACTCCAGCAAGCCCTCGACACCATCCACCACGACCACGCCGCGGAAACCTGCGAGCTGAAAACGCAATTGCTCTCTGTCTCCCGGACCCGGGAAGGGCTCTCCGCGCGTCTCACAGACGCACAGGCCGCTGTCGAGAAGGCGCAGATGGCGCTGGCGGAGCTCGAGCACTCCTCGGCGCGAGATCGAGCTGAACTGGAAAGGCAGTTGGCGATCGCGAGAGCGTCGTCGAGCTCGTTCGAAGCCGACCAGTCTCGGGGCGCCGAGGAGCTCAAGCTGATCCGCACAGCTCTTGATCGCACACACCTGCAGATGGGTGTACTCACCAACGCTCAGATTCAATGGGACCTCGAACGACAGGATATGCACGAAGTAGTGTTGAGAAAAGAGTCGATGTGCAAGCAGATGCAGACCAACTTTGACAACACCCGAGAAGCCCTGACGGCAAGTGAAGTAAGGGTCGTTACCCTCGAAGCCGAGACCCGTCGATTGAGCTTGGAGATCCAAGCGCTCAAGTCCCTGAAACATCAGTGGGAAACCGAACGGATCGAGATGGCGAGGGAGTTCGAGGAGCGAGCAGCGAACTCTGCAACGAGGAGTAGAGATCTGGAGAAGACTACTCGAATGTACAAGGAAGCTACAATAAAAATTCAGGCGTTGGAGTCAGCGCTGTTTGAAGGCGTTGAAGAGTTCCAGCGCGGGGCCGCAGGGGCGGGGGACAGCAAGACGCCTCTGAACAAAAACGCGTCCATTCTCTCGCTCGGGCAGGGCGGACAAGGACCGGACAACACGGCCGTCTTCAAGACGGTTGCCCAGCTCCAACATCAACTGACCCTTGCCCGAGAGCGCCAAGCCGCTCTCGAGAAGGAATTGGAGGAAGAACGAGCCCAACGTGCTCAACTCGAGCAGCAATGGGAGACGACGCGATCGAACCTTCAAGCCGAGATGGAGGCCGTGATTCAGGCTCGAGACGATCTGGCAGGCCAGATCAACGACGCCAATCGTCACAGCGAGGAGTGCGAGAACGAGTATCTTCATCTTCTGGACACGGACGCGACGGGTCTCCGTGCACAGATCCGGGACGCGAGACAAGCGCTCCTGGCGTCAGCTGAACGGATGCGTGCCTTGCAGGAAGAGAACTCGGAGCTGGCGGGCCAGCTCGTCACCATGCAGGAGTCCCTCTCTGCGAAGCAAACCCTCAACACGGCACCGAGAGTCATGTCTCTCGAGCAGGAGAATGCGAGGTTGAGGTCCACCATCGCACGACTCCGCAGCGACCTGTCTCGGATGGAGGTGGACGTCAGACGGTCCTACGACGCCAAGGTCCGACGGATCGTGACGACGCTGGACGAGCACACGAAGGAACGCAACGTTGTCGAAAAGGGTTGGATACGAAACCAGGACAAGCTCAAGGACGGATACGAGCGACAGATCCAGACGCTCAGCGGCGAGCTCGCCGGACTGAAGAAGAAGACGGTGGACGGTAGCGTCTTCGGTCCTCCAGGTGTGGAGAGGACGGTCGACTGGGATATGGGCGTGAAAGCAAAGACAAAGCCACACGCTCCCGCTCGCACGTCGTCGCACTTTGGTCATCATCCTACCGCTGCCACGGCGCATTGCGCGTCCATGGAGTCCCACCTCCAGATCTTGTATCGCCATAACCGGAATATCGAACGCAAGCTTGAGTCCATATCGGGACGAATAGAAACTCCACCGGATCCGCGACTCTTGCCGCGTCGTGCTGAGTTGATCTGACTGGGTTAAGAACTACTGTATAAACGATGCTAGCACATAAAATGTCATTGGTATAATAACAACACAAGATGCGACCATGCAAGCTGTTTCCATTGAATAGCTCCCCGCTGCGAGCTGGACTGAAGAAGAAGACGGTAGAATGGGACATGAGCGTCAAAGCCAAGACGCGGTCACGCGCTTCCGCTCGCACGTCGTCGCACTTTGGTCGTCATCCTACCGCTGGCACGACGCATTGCGCGTCCACGGAGTCCCATCTCCAGATCCTGTATCGCCATAACCGAAACATCCGAACGCAAGCTTGAGTCCATATCGGGACGATTGGAAATTCACCGGATCCGCGCGGCTTTTGCCTCGATGTGCAGAGTTGATCGGACTGGGTCGAGACACGATGTATGAATGAATGCTAGCACATGAATGTCAATGATGTAACAACAACACTCGATAGCCATGGCGACAGATGTTTTCATTGTAATGATGGGAGAGATGGTTGATGAAATGGTATATCGGTTGGGATGGGATGTTGAATGCTGTGAAGGGGGAATGCAGGTTTCGAGGGCCTCCTTATCCCTTTTTCACCAGAGACCTGGGATGAGGCGCCATCGACTCTCGCGAAACCTGATCCACTTTGCCCCGAAGTGCTTTTCGAGGACGACCTCCTCCTCGGTGACCCTGAAGGCCAGGATGGCCAGACCGACGGCTCCGGAGAGCGCGATGAGGGCAAGAGGGTAGTGATGGTAGATCATGTAGGACGGAACGATCATCATGCATCCGGTGTAGCTGGGGTGACACAGGTACCGATAAGGACCGGTGTCGACGAGCTGATGGTCTGATGTGATGGCATATAAGCGAAAGCGCGTAGAGTTTTCCAAGGAGAGCATGCAACCGAGTTCTCTCTCTCTCTCTCTCTCTCACCGTCCTGGATGGTCAACTTGAAGGTGAAGAACCTGGCCAGGGCCCTGAAAGCCGACACGCGCAGCCAGATCCCGAGAACGCCGAGCACGAGTGCCGCCAGTTCCACGACCTCCCAAGGGGCACGGGCCGCGTCGTGGTAGACGGCGTATCGGAGCGAGAGCAAGGGGAGACCCAGCCAGCACGCGACGAGACTGGAGCGGATCCCCCTTTCGCTGGTGAGGAAGGTGGAGAGCGTGTCCTTTGTGACGACCTTGGAGTCCCCTGTGCTCTCGGCGATCGAGGTTGGGGGCGTCATCATCCGGATCACGCAAGCTCCCAGTGCTAGGGAACCCAGGACTTTTGTGATGGAGAGGCCGTCGTAGTCGGTGAGGGACATGGCTGGGAGGGTGACTGTTTGCGGGACAAGCGGAAGGGTGGACGAGTGTGTGGGCAAAGCAAGGGGACAAGACCTGACCCTTTGTGTGCTATGATGTATGGATGGTTGGCGAGGCCTCGGTCACATGCATGTATACCCAACCAAGCATACCGTATGCTTTTGAGACATTGGTCTGTAGAACAACGCCAGCTGGGAAACAGCACCTGCCTGCCATGAGAGAGAGAGAGAGAGAGAGAGGAGATGTCACGAGGAGGGGATGAGGGAGCTGTTGTTGGACCCAGGGGTGGTGGGGTGGCTCTGCTGCCATGGGTCGTCAATTAGAGAGGTTCTCGTCGTCATCCCAGTTCAAAGTAGTCACACGAGCTGGGGTGTGCGCTCGACTCTGCCGTCGCCACTCTGCTTCGTCCCCACGCCCCATCTCTTGATCTCCAGAATCATACTGTTGTTGGGGGTCTACTCCCCAACAACAGTATGATTCTATTTGTCTGTATCCGAACCATCTTCAGCATGACACTCGTCTCAGCTCCCGTACTTCTCTGCGTTCTACTACTCTCATACATATTTTTTAGCAGCCTGCGATGGGCGTCGAGAAACAAAACTGCTTCTCGCCGCAGCGCCGTAGTCCACCACGTCCACCACCGCGAATCCCGCCCCACTAATTCGACTATGGAGCATGATGGGCGACCCCAACGCCTGAAAAAAACCCCGAAACACTCAGTTTCGTTTCCTCCCCGGGAAGCATTTCTCTCACCAACAGTGCATAGTACTACTCTGCACTGTACTCCTCTTATCTTTTTTTTTCAGCAAGATCCACCACCGCGAATCCCCGGCACCTGTGGCCAGCAAGAAAGCATCGGTGGCCCTACCGATTCGACACAGCCCCCTTGACCCCGCCGTCGTCGCAACCCACGCCCTTCAGTGCCTCCCGGACACGCAGGAAGCCGCGTGCGTCCCCGGCGCTCGGGAAAGGTCCCCTCTTCGACCAAACTGCTGGTTAGGTACACCGAGATCCATGACCTCGGAGCGAAGATCTCTGCGGAGAGACGTGCCAATGAGGAGCTCGTATCCTCAACTGCGGAGCTGGAACGAAAGCTGAAGATAACGAGCAACCCACGCCTTCAGTGCCCCCCCGGACACGCTAGAAGCCGCGTGCGTCCCCGGCGCTCGGGAAAGGTCCCCTCTTCCCTCGCACCGGCAAGGTTTCACAAGCGAAGAGTACTTGAACGCTGTTAATCTTGAGGATTTGCTTGTCAACCGCGAACTCCCGTTGGTATGACCACGCCAACAATCTCATCCCAGATCTTGGCGTGGCGATCGATCTTGGCTTCCAGGGCGTCTGCGATCCGGACACTGGAGAACGCTTTCCTGACTTCATGTTGGTAAGCCAAGCCGGGGACATCCTCGCCAAAGCACTGACTCGTCACAAGGGCGAAGCACGAGAACTCGAGCAACGCCTCGAGACCCTACATATCGTACGCGGCGAAGAAACCAGCAACCTCAGGGCTGCAGGAGGACCTGGAAGCCTCGGAGCCGGACCTTACCCGGGCGCCCCAGCAGCTCGCGGCCCTGCTCCCTCCGCGCAGGAGGACGAAACCTGAGCTGCGAGCTTTTGCTAAAAATCCTTTTCGAGACCCTCGTCCTCCTGCGCGGAGGGAGCAGGAGTATGATTCGAACCTTTGGCTGTAGCCTTACCATCCTCATCATGACACTGTCCCAACTCCCATACTCGGCGTAGTACTACTCTGCACTGTACTCCTCTTATCTTTTTTTTTCAGCGGCCTTCGGCCTACCAATTCAACTCTGCCGCCGCCGGCTGATTCGTAGGCCCTCCCAATTCGACACAGCCCCCTTGTGCCCGCCGTCGTCGCAACCCATGCCCTTCAGTGCCTCCCGGACACGCTGGAAGCCACGTGCGTCCCCGACGCTCGGGAAAGGTCCCCTCTTCCTCTCGCACCAGCACTCGCTGCCTGCCTGCGTCAGCTGGCGGCAAAGCGATCACCACCTGTCAAACAGCTGATGCAGGCGGCAAATCGATCACCACCTGTCAAACAGCTGAACAGAGAGTTGCAGCAAACCTCGGCGGCATTAGGAGCTGCCTTGCAACGGATCAAGGTCCTGGACGAAAACCTTCAGCAACTTGGGACCATTGGTATGACCACGCCAACAATCTCATCCCAGATCTTGGCGTGGCGATCGATCCTGGCTTTCAGCGCGTAGCCAGCTGCGATCCAGACACTGGAGCACGCTTTCCTGATTTCATGTTGGTAAGCCAAGCCGCTGCTCGACAACGCGCTGGTTGCGTCGGACGCCAGGGCCCGGACTAGGTATTGCAGGAAGCTCTCTTCAATAGAAGATGAGCGACGGGAGCGAGTGCGCATCACTCGTATAGCCATCGAGCTTTGCGCTCGGCTCGAAAAACCCGGACGTCAACTCGAGGAGTAGGGTCTCGAGGCTGCAGCGGGGCTCACACGTCCCCGTCTTTAAGATCTTGCCGTTTCCATTGAGGGACTTCGGAATCTCATTAACAGAAATGAACAGCCCCGAGCAACTCGTGCTTGGGCTCTCCTCTCCCGTCGATCAAAGGGTATGGTAGGTGTCTCGCATCTGATACACAGATCCAAGCTCCGCCAGCTGAGGAAAGACGGCAAATCAGTCAAGGGTTCATACGGTGATCAGATTGTGGGTTCGACTCACAATTGCCAGCGCGCTCCGAACGCTGGTCGCGGATTCGTTCGGAAAGTGATAAAAGATGACATGCTCGGTTGCGCCGGAAGTTTCTCTCAGAAACCCTTCGATCTCGGCGGGAAGGGTCTGCGAACCTTTCGGCGACGAGGGAAGGCTTCGCTCTTGTCTTTTGGCTGTGGATTCGGCCGCGTCTACCGCTCCCATCAGAGCTTCGAGGTCCGTGTCTTCGAAGATGCCATCCATCATGAACCCGTCGTCCTCGGTGGTGGGCGCCTGCGCCATGCCTGGGAATTCACGGCGTGTCCCGTCGACCACATCGCGCTGAGTGGCGAAATCGAATGGCTCGTCGTCGTCTGGCGGATGTTTGATTGGGATGGATGATGATTTGGTGGATGATGGGTGGCTAGTAACTTCTTTCGCCGTTGATGAGGTGAAGTAGTGCTCGCGGTAGAGACGGATTGTTTCGAGAGATCGCAATAGCTCGGTCGTGACATCGGATGTTATGCTAAACCTTTGAAATCGCAAAAGTTCAGAACCTGCTTGTGACATGAAACAGGAAGAAAAGTATATCTTACCCAACACATCTCACATAAAGAGGTGCCTTCGTGAAGACATGCCCAAGCACGTCCACATGCACCCTTTGACCAACTGTCGGGTGTGCGAAGCCACCTAAAGCCGTCGTGGCATTCGAATCTCCGCGATGCCAGTCCCATCATCTGCACGTTTGTAAGTTAGGCTTCGTGCAATCCTGCTTGAGGTCAGACGACGCACAGCAGACTTACCCAAAAGATACGAGACCAGCTCGTCCTCTACTTCGCTGACTTGCGAAGGCACATCCACCACTAAGCCTGATATCCGAACTTTGTGAAATATGAGCGATCGACCCAATCGAAAGACAGGTGCCTTTTGGTCCGCTGTTGTAATGGACTTTGGGTGAGACAGGAAGCTCCGCGTTGGTTTGGCGGTCAGAAGGTCTCGGATGAAGAGTACTCTGTGAACTCTCAAGTCGCTGAGATTCCCAGACGGTAGTTGAGGCTCTGGCCGCGCCGTTGTTACGTTCGGCATTGGATGAAACCTTGGACTGACATGTAGGGTGGGAATAGGAATGGTCAGACAGGTTCGGAGGAGGAATTGCTTGGTCCTTGAGCCGTGCGTTGTTGTGCCTTACGTCCGAACCCCCGACTGCAAGAATCAGCCTGTGTGTGTGTGTGTGTGTGTGTGGGTCCGATATGTCGCGCAGTTTTCCTCAACCTTGTATATGCAGCAACCGGTTTGCAACCTGGGCATTTCCGCAAATTCCCACCAACTGCCTCTCTTGAGCGGCGATACTACTCAAAGGTCTAAAACACGATGGTAGAAGACACGCTCCAAGCCATCTCAGTCCGCATACAAGGTACGAAAGCCCTTCTCTCTCCCACACAACTTTCGGCCTTTCCTGACGGCCACATTCTTGCACTGAGCAGAACTCAAAACGGTCGCCCAGCTTCGCTCATCCGAACCCGCCGACAGCATCACCCACGACCCCTTGTTCGCATCCCTGGCTCGCGCCTTGGAGGATCTCGAAAAACGCGTGCGCACGTTCTCGACGGCCGTGTCCAGCGAACGGGCGGCGCTGCTGGAAGGCGAGACCGTGTTCGAGAAGCTTCAGGAGCAGAGAAAGAGGTTGGATCATATTCTGGCGAACCTGCCCAAGCATCGACCGAGGAGGCAGGGAGCCGGCGGGGACAGGCAAGGAAAGCGTGATGCACTTACGGAGCACCGGTCCAACCAGGAGAAGGTAGAAGGGCGTGAGAGGTCGGGGAAGAGAATGGAGGAGGACGAAGCACGGGCGGAGGAATGCCAAAGAGGACCCGTAGAGATTTCGACGACCAAACCTTCCGCGCCAGCGCAAGCCCGACCACGAAAGGCTGCACCTGTCAAACGAAAGGTAACCATCGAGCCTCTGACCGTCGCAGAGTACGAGGGACTGGCAAAATATCAAGGTGAATCGAGAGCAAATTAGTAGATCTCCTTCCCCCGGCTCCTGCTGATCGTGTTTCTCGCACCAGTCGGACGCCTGTCACGAGACCGCATCAACGACATCCTTGCCGACCTCTCACAGTTGGTGGCCGACAAGCACAGAGTCTTACGGATTCCGCCCGGAAAGATGTCCAAACACCAGCGAGATCTTTTCTGGGAGCACAAGCAGCTGGCGACACCCGAGACGGCCGGAAAGGCGTTTGTCACCGAACACGATGTCAAGGAAAAGGACAGGTTCTCCGACTGCGGTTTCCGATTGGATCCGGCGGGACGCTTGACCGTGGGCATCGCAAGACATCTTGGCAGGATCAAGGAGGTCAGAGGGGGAGGTCATACCAGACTTGTGGTACTGTAGACCACAATCCGTGCTTGTAGCAATATTCATTATTTGGATGCAGAAATCATGATATGTGCAGACAAAATCCTTATGGAACGTTTTAGCGTCCGTTCGTGCAAAACCCCTACGGTAGATGCCCCTCCCACTCCCTAGGCCGTCATCTTCTGTACAAATAGCGAGCATCGTGTGTTATTGCGTTTGCGCTGCGTCCCACTTGAGGCTAAGAAGCATGAAGGTGATGTTGTCTGACCCCGGCGTCTACGAAACATATAAGAAACGGTTAGTATCCTCGAAGAGTCATTCACATCGAGTCGAATATCCATCTACCTGGCCGAGCTTAGAGGTGTACATGTCCGCGATATCCTGTGGCGAATCTCCCTTGGCGAGCAGATCGGCAATCTAAGGCGTCAAGGAGGTCGATTGTTGAAGAAGATGAAAACTGCAACTCAGACATCAATTCTCTTCACTTTTACCATTGGGATGAGTTGCGCTTCACTGAAATGGTTCCAGAGCCCGTCCGAAGCGATAATGGCAAATTCGTTGGCTGGGGTGAGCTTGACCTGACTCATGTGAGGAAGCTAGTGGAAGGGTGCGTGTTAGACTCTACATCGGAATACAAGGAGGAGAGATAAGCATCATACAGGAGAGATCCAGTCCGCGGAAGCGCCGTTCTCAGGCAGCTTGAAATCGAAATCACCCAGGGCGCGAGTCATCTGGTACACACGAAGCAAAGTCGCTTTAGCAAACAAGTGCATGCAAGCGCATCGATACGATACGATTCAGAACAAGGACGTACGTTGATCGCGTGTCCGACGCTGAAAATCAGAGAACAAGAGCAAGTGGGTCAGATCACGGTCACTCCCAGAGCTGCGTTGAACGACGAAAATCCTTTCCCGACTCACCCAAGGATCCGATCCTTCTTGACGGTCGCGTCGGCGTCCTTCAACCGTGCAGCCTCGGCAGCGTCGTCCACCTTGTGCTCCTTGCTCAACCTCACGGCTCTGTAGTTCCCGTCCTCGTCCTTCTGAGCCAGCGCGGCGGTCGAGTCGCCCACGTTCCCGACGTAGAGCGTCTCCTGAGCGATGAGCACGACGGTGGCCGTGGAGCCTCCCCTGGACTCCCCCCTGAACAGCTCGGCGAGGAGATGGTCCTCCTGCTGGAACGCGTCCGCGATGGCCTTCTCGTAGTCACCGTCCTTGAACGCCTCCGAACCGACGACGAGCTTGGGGAGGTTGAGCGAGGCGTGGGTCGACGCGTCCCCGCCGCCGTGTCCGTCGAACACGCAGTATAGGGCGAACCCCGACTTGGAGAATGCTTCGTCGGCGAGGGCGTATTGGTCCTCTTGGTAAGGGCGAGCACCCTGCGCGCGGGAGACACCCTTTTTTATCGAGACCAGAGGCATTGCAGATGGTCGATGTGCTGGTGAGATGGTGTTTCTGTGAAGCTTTCACTCTTTGGGTTAGGTATAAGCAACGATGGGGAGGGATGCTGTTTGGGGGAAAGCCCCGCCCGCCCGTACAACTCATATAAACACGGCCCAAAACGATAACTCTCGATCCCCTCTACCGTACGTCATTCCTCGCCGCTCAGCTCGTCACCGAAAGGTCCGGACGCCCGGACGGACGCACGAGCGAGCGGTGCCTTCACCGCACAGGGCTCGTTCTGCCTTCGATGCAAGCGAACGTTGATTACCACAATATACCACCGCATCTCCTCTCCTTTCCGTGAAATCGTTGACCATCTCCGGACTACTTCTCGCAGTACTATTGCTACATGCTAGTTGCGTTTGCCAGCAGCAGGTATAATTGAATCTATCGGAAAGTGAGATCATGAGAAACTTCCCGTCTCCTTTCATCTTAGCAACAAAAGTTGTGGTCAAGGAAGTGGGTCTGAAGCATCCGAGCCTTTCAGCGCCGGCGGGTTCTGGCAGATTTGGGGACTGGCGAGTTTCCGCCGAAATCGTTCTTTCCAACAGGATGGGCATCGTGACCTGCTCAAAGGGAAGAGGCTGCTCATCAAACTCATCTACTCGGCATCTCGGCGGGCAATGCTACGGACATGGCGTAGTCGCCAAGAGGTGGTGCGGCCACGATTTTGAAGATTTTGGACCCGTTTTTCAGGCTTTTCTGGGACTTTTTCCGACAGCCGTTGCCGCTCGCCTTGGACAGACGCATGGCCCTTGGCAAGCGGCGGGACTTCTCGTGAGGCGGTCAAACCTTTCCGCTCAAACTTGGCGGAGATGGTATTGCCAGGATGCATAAAGGAAGCGAGAGACATGCCACCGCCTACCAAGTCATTCGCTAATCTACCCAAAGGAAAGCAAACGGCTCATCATGCATCTTGGCACCGTCGCTACCCTTTCGTTGACGCTAAGTCTCGCCAGGTGAGACCCAGACTTTCTATGTCCTGAGCACTACACGTGCTGACGTCAACATCCATCAGTGCTCTCGCTGGTCCTGTTCTATCCTGGGATCCGTGCAGCGGCATTCAACCATCCGACATCAGCAACACATTTCTGGGACTGACTATTCCAACTAACATCAACGAGCTCCTCAACGCCACGTTCACCTGCGCTCGCTTGAAGACTCGTCTCACTAGCTCATCAGCCGCAACGATATCTCTGAATGTAAAGAAACTAGCGGCCCAGATCGGGGTCGGCAGACGGCTCGATCTGGGTCATAAATGGTGGCCCCGGTGACCCGTGGGCAACGAACATGGGACAGTTCGCCACGGATATGTGGTTCAACTTGTCTCAGAACCATGACGTTCTGCTGATGGATCAGCGTGGCGTCGGTCAGTCGTCTTTCTTGACGTGTGGACCCGAGGTGGAGGATGCGTTGCAGAATCTCGCGACTCAGCCGCGAACCGAGGCGCAGCTTCAGTCAACCATCAACCAGTGCGTGGGCATCATCAAGAACTCTACCGGATACGATGTCACAGATTTTTCCACCACCAACTCGGCGAGGGACCTCTATGCGGCGATCCAAGCTGTCAAAGCGGGTACCAAGCCTATCACGCTTTACGGTCTTTCCTACGGAACCTTCCTTGTTCAGCGATTCATTCGCATGTATCCTGCTGCAGGTGAGGACCGTTCTTGCAGGCGCCAGTGTCATTCACGCTTGACTGATGCTGGTCGATTCCTTCGTAGTTCAAAATATCGTGCTCGATGGTGTCCTCTCACACCCCACTTCAATGCTTGAGGGTGTCTCGGCTGCCACTGAAGCTTTCGACTACCTAATGGCAGACTGCGATCAATCTCCAGTCTGTCGATCTGCACTTCCCTCTACTGATCCCTCCCACGCCACTACACAGGATGTCGCCACGGTCCACATCAAAAACTTTGACAACAGCACATCTCCCTGCGCCGTAGCCTTCCGCAACGCGAGCCAGCCCTCGCTCGGCGGCCTCGCAACCAAGTTCTTCGAAAGACCCGCGGTTCCGTTCGGCAACGCGACCATCGACGCCCGAGTGGCCATGCTGGCCCTGGTGTCACGAGCCTCTCGCTGCGACGTTTCGTTTCCCAGGGCGATCTGACACTCGTGAACGGAATGCTACAGATGTTCGCTCCTCAGACCCCTCAGGGCCCACCGCCACCACCGAGCAACCAATCCATAGTCCAACTCATGACCATCACAGCCAGCGAACTCCTCCTTCCGATCGACACCACCCTCCCATCCTTCGTCCACCAAACCAAGAACCTCACGATCATCCGTCCCATCGAACCCGTCCTGATCGCACTCGCCGATCCATGGCCAAAGTACCCATCGGAATCCGTGTGGACGGCCTCGCCCGCAAGCTACACCGGTCGCGCCCTCCTCGTGAACGGGAATCTCGACGGTCAGACGGCGGCCGGTTCGGCACGACGCACGTACGAGCAGCTGGTGTCCGCCGGCGTCAGGACGTGATACGTCGTGGCGCCCGCTGCGGGACATGCTGCGGGTGGGTACATCCCGTGCGCGGTTCGGCCCGTCGTGGACTTTGTCGCCGGGAGGGATGTCGATGAGGATGCTTGCATGGGGTATACGGTGGATTTCGCGGCTATGGAGATGCTGATGGAATTTGGGAGTCCAGGGACCGTTGGAAGTGGGACGGCAGATGCTCTGATGTCGGATTCGACTGCGAGTCCTGCTGGGGCGAGTACGCCCCCTGTTTGGATCGTGGGTATCGCGGCGCTGTTGTCTGTCGCTATCTTTATGTAGATGCCGCAGATTTTCTGTTAGATCAATTCAAGATGTGGGCTGTTGGCAGTGACGACGAATCGATACAAAAATGGTAGGATAAATGCATTAAAGTGGTTTCCAAAATCCGACAAACGGACAGAGAAAAAAGAGCTAGTAAAAGAGCAGAAGCCCCAGCGCGCTCCAACATGATGTATGTCAACTCCCAATCCCGGTCCGTTTCGTCATGTTCCATCTAACTCAACACGGTCCCGAATATCCGATCCCAGATCTTGGTCGTGATCCCATAGCCCAGGTTCGCGTCCTTGTAGTGATGGTCGAGGTGGTAGCTCTTCATCTCGCGGAGGTGCTCCGCGAAGGGTCTCCCGTGGTGGAGGTAGTAGTGGACGAGGTCGTAACCGAGGTAGCCTGGTGTGACTCCGGTCAGGAGACCGATGGCGAGGTGGTGTGGGACGAAGAGGGAGAAGAAGAGCCAGAGCATGTAGGCTAGGAAGATGGAGAGGGTCGGTGGCATCACCAGACGCATCCTGAGGGGGGGGGG
>JADGJA010000177.1:0-33286 GCA_027596035.1 Thoreauomyces humboldtii
GCCCAACGATGCGATGGCTGTGCATTGCAGTTGTTCTTCTGCTTATGTGAGCGGAGCCCTCGCCTCTCTCTCTTCGCAAGTCTCCTCGCACTTCGGTTGTTTTGCGTCTGATCTCTCCCATTACCCCGTTCGACGCAACCCAACTCTATAGGCCGTGGACATGGGACGCACAAATCCCATCGCGCTCCGTCTGCGGGGTCTCGTCAACTGGCCAGGAAACGTTCGGCACCAGCTCCTCTCAGACTACGTGAAGCACATCTTCCAACACACAATCACCTCGGAACCCCACGTTCGCGCCTCGACGACAGGCATCTGGGTCAACGTCTCGGTCCTAAAGTCAGACTCCCTGGCCCACCATCCAAAGCTCACCACCGACCCCACCATCGACTTTCGAAACGTCCGTCCCCTCCAGGCACTGGGGAGGGTGGACAGGAGGGTCGACAAGCTCGCTTCCCAGCACCTTTACTTCAGGGACATCTTCAAGGGAAAGACGAAGAACCCCCTCCAGGCCCTCGGAGCAAAGGACGATCCTCTCCCCGCCCTGCACATCCACAGGGACACTCCGATCCATCTCAAGGTCAACGTCATCTCGAACCCTCTGCTCGACGCCCAGGTGTGCGCACACTACATAGCGAACGGTCTCAAGGCCAACAAGCCAATGTCCAAGATCTACAAGACCCTTCTCTCGAAGATGGGGTAGAGAGACGTACTTCCCTTTCTCTTTTTTCCTTCTTCGTTTCACTTCTCACCTCTACTCGGATCGGTACTCGGATCGGGGTCTCGGCATCCTTCGATTTCCGCCAGA
This sequence comes from Thoreauomyces humboldtii, assembly GCA_027596035.1. Lineage (NCBI taxonomy): Eukaryota > Fungi > Chytridiomycota > Chytridiomycetes > Spizellomycetales > Powellomycetaceae > Thoreauomyces > Thoreauomyces humboldtii. The sequence continues at coordinate 806 of JADGJA010000177.1, forward strand.
AACGGCAACACACTCATCATCCCTTTGTATAATAGTTATATCGATTTCCAACGCTGCTCCAAAAGCGAGATCCCCTCGAGTAGGACCCAACGAGCAAATTATGTGTCTATGTTGTGATGACCTTCTCCCCCGGGGATGATGAGCGGGCACTCACGCCAGCCTGCTGGCGAGCGAAAAAAAGAAAAAAGAAAACACGAACGGAGGATCCAGAGGACGATGAGAGGTTGGCTGTGCGAGGATGGAGGGGTCACGGAGCCGGATCGAGGCCTGCGATGGATGTGGAAGTGGACCTCAGGTCGAGGCCCAAAAAGTCGTACTCGTGAGTTTCGACGGGATTGCCGAACAGCTCGGCGAACTCGTCGGCGATGTCGGGGGAGTCGGCATGGCCGGGACTCCCGTTGCTCTGATTGCTCTGATCCCCCAACCAACCGTTCTGTTGCTGCAGCGTCGGAGGATACTGACCGGTTGACGACTGTGGGTTCGAAACCCATTGCTGTTGTTGTTGTTGCTGCTGCTGCTGATGTTGCTGCTGCTGAGGTTCCGTCTTGTACTCGTACGAGCCCGACGGCAAGCCGTTCGGATCCCCTTCGACTCCGGTTACGTCCACCCATCCATTCTGCACCACACCGGTGACAAAGTAGTCTGCACTGTTGGTCGTTCCAGGACCTCCGCCCGCGATGGCCGACGGGGGGTCTGCCTGCCCACCGTCAAAGAATGGCGAGAACGCGTCGCGCCCCGTCAATCGAACTGTCCTCTGATTATCATCCTCCTGAGGCGGAGTCTGGTAAGGGTATCCATACTGTTGTTGAGATGATAACGCGTCCGCGGGTTGAAACGTCTCCGGTGAGTAAGCGTAAGATGAGTCCATGACATCCCGTGGAGAGAACGTGTTTTGCCTAGAAAGTGGCCGCACGGTCTGCTCGTTCTCCTCGACGTTACGAAGGAGCTCTGGCGGTAACGCGGTGGTGTAGACAGGGGCTGGCGGTGGTCTCGGTTTGAACGGGGGTATTTCGTACGAGGATGGGTCGTACGCGGTCGGATCGAAGGGAATGAATTCCTCGTCCGATGTACTATACCCGACGGGCGGAAAGAATTGCTCGGGTGACTCTTCCACCGGCGAGATAGATATGGCGGGAATGTTTTGATTCGCATCTGTCCATGCAAAGAGCGATGCCGCGTCCTGCTCTCCGTTTGCAAAGAATGCTTCCAAGTCCTCGTCTTCCTCGAGAACAGGTGTCGTGAGGTGAGTGGCATTAGGATCGTACTGCAAGGAAGTTGGATCGGACGGGAAAGCGACCTCCTCCAAGAACCTCGATAGGATGTTAACATCCACGGGATTGTGCTCTTCTGGAAACGTTGGCGTTGTAGGGTATCCACCCACACCGCTGTAGTTGCTCCCGTTATGTCCATCATAGTGAGAACCGGACTGTTCCGAATGGTGATCCCCGCCAGCCGAAGACCCCGAGTACACCGACTCATACGAGACGGTGCGATACAGCTGAAACTGCTCGCCGGTCAGTCCAGGACTTAGTTCGGTTCGGGGTTCCGGAGGGGTGGGTGCTGCAGATGATGTGTGAACCGTATGAGGTCGACGCAATCCGCCATTCGTCGACGTAGACGACCGGATCGAACGGGGTCGATTGAGCGAGCGAGTGGTGTGCGTAGCTGCAAGGCCCGCATCTGGTAGCGCAGATCCATGACCAGACTTTGCGTAATGTTTCTTCAGATCATGCTAAGCGAAAGGGTCAGGATGTCAGTCAGGCAAAAGTCAATGGTAAAGAGATGCGAGGCCGTCATACCGGCCACTTGAACGATTTTGCACATGTGGTACAGGGGTTGGCCTTCAATGGAACGTGAGATCTGAGACTAAGAAAAAGCATGAGTACCGGTGGTTCAACGGGCGAGGCTTCCTGGCCCTCGCGTAACGTGACAACCTTCGGCCAAAGCTTACTGAGAAGTGATATGATCGCGCTTCGCGAACGGTGTATCTTCGAGCGCCTGAGAGCAGTTCAGAACTCTGCAGTTCAAGCAAAGGTTGTTCGTGGTCTTTCGCCCGACGTGCTCCTCGCACAAGTGACTGTACAGAAGCTCGGGCTCCGAGAATTGCTTGCTGCAGAGTTGTTCGTCTTCCAACCGCCAAAGACAGCGAAGAATATGAGCGGTGCGGACGGGATAAGGTGCCGAGCGGTGAGATGAAGCCTCGGAAGCCGTATCCGAGTAAGCCGGAGGCGACGATAGCGGTTCGAGAAAGGCGGAGGAGTCGGGGTATCTGAAGTCCTCTGAAGGTTCCATTGTGACTGGATAATCCTTTAACTACGGTTCTATGGTACTGTTCAACGGAGAGAGAGAGAGAGAGTCACTCTCCCTACTATGCTGAATCCTTGGTGACCTTGTAGTAGTATCGATGGTGAAGAGCAGATGCGTCAGGAGGAATGAAGGAGTACGGGGAGCTGGACGAGGGAAGAGCAACGATGGGGGAAGACCCGAGCGGGCAAAAAGAACGGAGAGCGAGAGAAACGGCCTGTGTTCCCCTGTGTCGCCCTCGACCCTTGTTCGCCGCCGGTGAGCCCACGACTGACACCAGCAAGACAAAGCACCTCGGAAGCTCCTTGCGGCAGGATCTCTATTTGGTTATGGAACGTACACGTCAATAAAGCTGAGCAATGACAGCAGTCTCGACATCGGACCTCGAAGAACTGTGTTTAGTCTGTATAGCCCTTCAACCTTTGGACAGCGCAGCAGTGGCCGTGGAAAGTAACGAAGTTGGAGGGAGAGGAGAAATCATATCATGTTCATCAGGGTGAAAAGCCTGATATATGTTATATGGGCGTGTCCAACCCTCGGGCTGGAGTGGGCGGATCAGGATTTACCTGACCCAAAGAAGCATGTCAATGGTTGCGTTCACGAAGCACGACCTTGTCACCACCTCCGTACTCCCAGGTGCTTCGCGAGGTCATAGAAGCATCGTCTCTTCGGTGACGATACGATGATCCAATATGTACCGCGCGTTGAGCGCATCGTTCCTGTCCCACCGGGCATACCCAACCTCCAAAGAGTCCACGAGCCCGGCGGAAAGATGCCTAGCAGCCACTCTGTCCCTCGCCACGCTTAAAGGGATCTGCACGAAACACGGGACGTCGCAGAGGGCGCAGATCTCGGACCACGGCGGCTCGTCAAGTGCCAGGTAGAGTCCCTCGACAATGACGACCCGGTGAGAAGGTGATATCACGACTGCCCCTGGGACGGGATCGCCTATTGCGTGGTCGAAGGACGGAGCCACGAGTGAAGTGGCTGGGACGGCCTTCAGGTCACGGACGAGCGCCAGAAGGTCTCGAGGCGCAAAGGTGAACGGTGCTCCCCTCCGTGCGTGGAAAAGCGCCGGGTCCTCTGATGCATCCAGAGCCGCTTTGGTGAGATGGTAGCCGTCCATGGGAACTACGATCGAGGTGTTCGGACCGTGCTTGTCGTTGAGGGCTGCGCAGACAAGAGCGCTGATGGTCGTTTTCCCTGACCCGGGAATTCCGGCAATGGAGACGACGATGCGACCGCCGGGGAGTTTGATGATGGAGGTGTTTATACGAGCGACCAAGCGGTCAAGAGATATTTCGGTCATCGTCGCGCTTGAAGTTTTTAGGAGTTGATTGCGTTATGTGCCAGTGGTGGTCAAAAGGGTTTCGAGCGACATCAGTGCACGGCCTCGTACGCACCGCAGTGAAGGACAGTGGAATCCACTAAATCCACAATACAAGTCAAGCGCAATAGCCGGATGGAGGTTGCTTGGAAGCAAAACATGACTGCGCGTGGTACATACAGTATCTGAGATGCAAGCGGCCTAATATAATCGTTGCTGGATGCTGCGCAAACCTGCGGAGCCAGAACGCGAGTCTGACGCGAGCCGCAGCAGCGAGATCGCGCTCCGACGCGTTTTTTTCCTGGCCCGTCCCCCACCACCTTCCGTCGAAAGAAGGAACGGCGGGAAAGACACAAGCAGACAAACAACGCCATGCAATCATGCTGCCCTGCTTGGATGCTGCTCTGCGGTTGTCATTGAGGCCTTGTGTCTTCGCTTTCGCCCTAAAGGTTTCTCTCCGGCAACGGGCGGTCGGCTGGTCTTTCCCACCGCAAGCTGCCTGCTTTCCCACGCGTCATCGTCGTATAAGAACGGATCCCATCGTCGCAACTCCCTTTGCCTCCTCAACTTTTTCTTATTATTATATTTCCTGGACCCAGTTCTGCCTGATTCAACCCGCCACAACCCCTCTATTCTCGGCCTGCTAGACAACGGCAGCCTGCAAACTACTTCGAACTCGACAAAAACTCTGCAAGACGGGTCCTCTGCGTCTATCATCATATAAGCTACTTTCCAGCTTCAGTCCGGCAGACTCGGCACACCATGGGAAACTCGATCCGGCGGCGCACGACCACGACTGACGAACCTTGCACCGAGAGCTCGGCTCAAGTCTGGGCGAAATGGATGGGCGTCACTGCATGTCTTGGTGAGTTTTTATGCTTTAGACACATGCATGGGGTTTCTCCTGCGATATCTGACTACTTTCCCTTATAGCACTTATAAATGGCGTGATCCAAGGTCTCATTTTCCCATATTACCTCCCACTACCCAACTTTCTCCTGCCGCACCCCCACGTCTCTATCATCGTTGCGGCTATCTGTGCACCCGCCATCCTTGTCCTAGAACTCCGGGTTTCGCGGACCTGCGTTCTCCACAAGGTGCCCATCATCAAACCAGGGATGTACCTGGTCGTGGCTGCGCTGGCATGGACCCAGCTCACACTCGTACCGGGATCTTCGTTTGCGGTAATGACTGCGGCATCATTGCTGGTGGATGCTGCCCTCTCCCAACTTAGGGGGCGGCAGAATTCGGCGGAGACGATTCCTTCATAACCAACCTTTCGGACAGCGCCATTCGCCACTTGCCGGTTTCGCTCGCCCGCCCGCCCTGTAGATATCTACTCATATCCCCAACTTTTTTTTCACCTGCTCATGTTCTGTACATAAGTCTATAAGTTTCATCTCGATTGTTTTTCCTTCTGTGCGTCGTTGCGTTTGCGTGCAATGTTGCTTAGAGTCTTTTGGCTTTTGGCTGGATTCTTGGGATCGCAGCCGAAGCCGAGAATCAAGTCGAGTCACACCAGGTCGCACATATCAGTATTTTTGGTTTTGGCCTCCTTGCGCTCTGCTCTCTGCTTGCAGTTTCGTCGCGCTGAGAAGCGAGCATCACGCAGGCTGCACGGGGACCTGCAGAGGATTAGGTCTGCGCTTGCTCACCGGATTTTGCCTTGTCTGCGTCCCGTGCATCTCTCACCATGGCCGCAGCAATTCGAACTTCGAAAAAACCAGTGATCGACAATGCCGCCAAGGAAATGTAGGACGACGACTCGCTTCCTCTCCTCCCCCACTTTTACCTCAACTGATACCACGCATGCATCAGCTCTCAGATCGATTTCGGCGTGTTCTCCACCCAGGACGCGAAGAAGCTAGGGGTCCTGGAGCTGTTCCAACGTGACCTGTACGATGTCACCCAACCCAACCGTCCGGCAGTCAAGTTCGGAGTTCTGGACGACCGGCTGGTGGGCAAAGAGCCGCAAAGGAGACCCGCGATCGTGCACCACGGATGTCTGATGTTTGGGTCCTGATCTGCTTGCAGGGTATCGCAGACAAGACTCAGAAGTGCGAGACTTGCCACGAGGGTGTTCAGGAGTGCATCGGTCATTTTGGAGTCATTCGGCTCGCGCTTCCCGTTTTCCACATCGGATACTTCAAGCTCATGTTGCAAGTGCTGCAGATGACTTGCAAGGTATGGGGGAAGAGGGCTCTTGAACGGCGAATGGGAGGGTCTGATGCATGAGCGGATCGGACTTGCTTCCTCAGACCTGTAGTCGCGTGCTTCTGGAAGAGTCCGCCCGGCGTTCGTATCTGAAGAGGCTGCGCAATCCCGCACTTGACGGAGTGCAGCGGAAGGACATCCTCAAGTCGGTTATCACAACTTGCAAAAAGGTTGGAAAGTGCAAAGCGTGTGGAGCCACCAACGGTATGCAATGCTGCGATCGTCAACCGTGATCTAGCCGAGCCGTTCTGACCAACATGTCTTGTAGGAATGGTCAAGAAAGTGGGAGCGCTCAAAATCGTTCACGAGAAGTTCCGAAGAAAGGCCAAAACGGAGGAAGAGGAGGAGTTCCGGAGAACTTTCGACACCGCCGCAAAGCTCGACCCCGCGATGACTTCCTACGTGAGCAAAGCTCAGGAAGATCTCACCCCGCTCGCCGTCATGCGTTTGTTCGAGCAGATCACGAATGAGGACTGCGAGGTAATGGGTCTTGATCCGATGACGGGACGACCGGAACTGTTCCTGTGGACGGCCCTTCCAGTACCACCAGTCTGCATCCGACCATCGATCGGTCAGGAGAGCTCAAGGTTGGCGTTCCCGAATTGAAACCTTTAATCTACTGTGGAACTCATCTTGTTGTCACAGTACTGAAGATGACTTGACGGTCCTGCTTTCGGAAATCATTGAGATCAACACGAAGATCAAAATTCTCATAGAAACGGGGCAGAAGACCGAGGCATTTGTGGTAGGGCCCTTTCTGCACTGTACGTTATTCGTGGAACCAAGCTCATCAGCACTGTCACAGGAATACTGGGACTATATGCAACTACAATGCGCGATGTACGTTACGAGCGACGTTCCTGGCGTGGCGCAACACTTGCTCGGGGTAAGCGCACGAAGCCGTTACTTCTTTTTCCATCAGTCGGACGGGATCCTAAACTTGAACTCTAATTAGATGCTGCCCAAAATTAAAAAAGGAATCTGTCAACGTCTGAAGGGCAAGCATGGCCGATTTCGTGGAAACTTGTCGGGAAAGCGAGTGGATTTCTCGGGACGCACAGTTATCTCGCCCGACCCCAACTTGCGAATCGATCAGGTCGCGGTGCCTCAGAGAGTTGCAATGGTCCTTACATACCCGGAAAGAGTTACAAGTCACAACATTGAGCGCCTCCGCCAAAACGTTCGAAATGGAAACAAGCAACATCCCGGTGCAACTTATCTCACCTTCCAAGATGGGACAAAGAAGTAAGAGTGCCCCCCGGTAACTTTGGCCGAGTCATTATCTGACAGTTTCCTCAGATTTCTGAACTTCGGCAATCTCGACATGCATGCCGACAAGCTCAGAATCGGTGATTTGGTAGACCGTCATCTTCAGGATAACGATATCGTCTTGTTCAACCGACAGCCTTCCTTGCACAAGCTCAGTATTTTGTCTCATTACGTGCGTAATCCATGAGTGGCTATGGGAAGGCTGCCGTCGCTGAGCGTACTCCTATACAGGTCAAAGTACGACCATGGCGAACCTTCCGTTTCAACGAATGTGTCTGCACACCTTACAACGCTGATTTCGACGGAGACGAAATGAACTTGCACGTGCCGCAGACCGAGGAAGCTCGCACAGAAGCCATCCAGCTCATGGGGGTAAGCGTGGGTTGTTGACTCAAAAAAGCGCCACTTGGCTGATTCATTCGTGGAATAGGTCAAGAACAACTTGGTCACTCCTCGTAACGGAGAACCTCTTATCGCGGCTACCCAGGATTTCATCACGGCATCGTATTTGCTTTCTCGGAAAGACATCTTTTACGATCGAGCGCAGTTCGCTCTGATCTGCTCCTACATGAGCGACTCCCTCACCACCATTGATATGCCTCCTCCTACCATATGGAAGGTAAGTTGCGCTCGTATTAGGAAAAATGCTTATATAAAATATCTATGTGTACTGAACTTTATCTGGAACCAGCCTGCAAGGATGTGGACGGGAAAGCAAGTGTTTAACATTCTTTTGAGACATAACAAGGACTCGAAGAACCTGGTGAACCTGACGACAAAGTGCCGCACTTTCGCAAAAGACGCAAAAAAGCTGAGCACGGGAGTCGAGTTCGGCAAAAGCAAGACTCTCGCTGGGCACAAGTTCGACTCCACCTTCTGCCCCGATGACGGTTGGCTCCTCATCTACAACAGCGAGCTCCTCAGCGGCGTCGTCGATAAGGCGGTGATCGGTGACGGAAACAAGGAGTCTATGTTCTACACTGTCATGCGAGACTTTGGCGCTGAAAGCGCTGCAGACAGTATGAACAGAATCGCGAAGCTCTCTGCGCGCTGGCTCGGTAACTATCTTTACAGTTCCGAGTTTCATAGATCTGATTGCTGACTGCCTCATGTAGCGAATCAGGGCTTCTCGATTGGCATTGACGACGTACAGCCTGGCGGCCAACTGCGAAAGGCGATGAAGATCGCGACTGAAGAAGGATATGCGGATTGTGAGGAAATGATCAAGCAATCCAAAGTTGGTCAACTGGAAAACGCGCCAGGTTGCGACGCGGAGACGACGCTAGAGGTACTGCGGTTCAATATGGCGGGTACAGTATAAAGCTTATTCCTTTACTCACGGCTTTTCACCACTTTTTTGATAGAATAAACTATCAGGCACACTCAGTAGGATTCGTGACAAGTGCGGTCAAGCTTGTTTCAGTATGCTGAACAAGTACAACGCGCCCTTGATCATGTCCTTGTGCGGTTCCAAGGGTAGGTTGGCGACAACACGGAATCGAAATGCCTCCTGTACTTACGTAGCTTTCTGAAGGTTCCAAGAACAACGTGTCGCAGATGGTTGCCTGTGTCGGGCAGCAGATTATCTCCGGAAAGCGTATTCCAAACGGTTTTGGAGATCGTTCGTTGCCTCACTTTGCCAAGAACTGTAAGTAGTAGTTGCGAAGCAAGTTTTCCAAGTTTCAGCGCTAATTGTCTGTTACTCGTTCTAGCCGTAACCCCAGCCGCCAAGGGATTCGTTGAAGCCAGTTTCTATACGGGTCTTTCCCCATCAGAATTCTTCTTCCACGCTGTCTCTGGTCGTGAAGGTCTTGTCGATACTGCTGTCAAGACCGCAGAGACGGGTTACATGCAACGTCGTTTGATGAAGGTACGGAAACTTTCGGCTGCTCTATGAATAAGGTGGCGGGGTCTCACCTTCAACCAGGCGTTGGAAGATCTTGTGGCCCACTATGATCTTTCTGTGCGCGATTCTACAGGTGGTCTTGTGCAGTTCAAATTCGGAGATGATGGGTTGGACCCCGCGAGCATAGAAGGAGCGACGCAGCCGGTTGACTTCCCCCGAAACTTGCGGAATGCTCAAGTACAGTACAGTTCCATTCTCACTTCGTTGACTTCGTTTCCGCTCACCTCAATGCACCCATAGGCACAACTTGGTCATCAGCGAAATCAGCGACGGCTACTACCTTACGAAGTACAGAGGATTGCGACAAATCACTTGCAGGGGGGAAGATTCATCAAGGCGTGTTCTCCTTTCTTCCTCTCGACATTGGCCGATTACATGAAAACGGTGGTCAAGCAGCTGGTGGATGTGCGCGAGCAGCGAGGACTGCCTGGGATGGCTCAACAGAGCAGACACATCTCTAGCTCGGATGCTGGTGAGAAAAAACATCGGGTTTTCTGAAAAGTTCTCCTCGGTTCTTACCTCTTTGATTTCAACCTGGTAGAGGAGCATGACTCCGGGTTGAAGCTTGTCATCACAAAGGAGCAACTGGACATGTTCTTTGAGATCTGCTACCGCAAGTATATCAAGACCATGACCGAACCAGGAACTGCCGTCGGCGCCATTGGAGCTCAGAGTATCGGTGAACCCGGAACGCAGATGACGTTGAAGACTTTCCATTTCGCTGGTCTCGCTTCCATGAACATCACCCTCGGTGTACCTCGTATCAAAGAAATCATCAACGCCTCCAAGAACATTTCCACCCCCATCATCACTGCCAAATTGGGTCACCAAACCGGATCGTATGACAAGGATGGGGACGCGGCTGCAGAAAAGAAGGCTCGAGCGGCTGCGGAGGCGGCAGCTCGTGTTGTCAAAGGGCGTCTTGAGAAAACTACTCTTGAAGACGTAGGTTTTCTTCTAAACAACACATCTCGTAGCGCGGGATCCGCTATATATGCTAAATGTTGGTTCGGGTTATGACGCAGATTACCGACTTCGTTCAAGAAGTACTCAGCCCTCAGGAGTGCGCACTGCGTATCCAGCTCGACTACGAAACTATCAAGAAGCTTCAATTGGAAGTTGATAGTTCGACTATTCGGTGGTCAATCGCTACCTCCAAGCTCAAACTTCCACAAGAGGTAAAGAAAACTTCGAAGGCAGTGTTTACTCTCTAGCGGTCTCTGAGTAATTTCTCTACTCGTCGACAGAACATCCGCATCGAGAGCCATGACTGTATCCGCATCGTTTTAGACGGCAAGGGCGGTTCCGCCGCTGCCCATCAGGCCATGCAAGCTCTCAAACGCGCGCTGCCCAAGGTTATTGTCAAGGTATGCGAGCAATTTTCCCCTTTGTGCTAGAACAGCAGGTGCGTCTTGACTTATGCGATGTGCATCGCATCCCAAAGGGACTTCCCACGGTCGCGCGTGCCGTCATATCCGAAGTTGAAAAGGAGAAGCGTCTCCAGCTCCTCGTCGAAGGTCTCGGTCTCAAGGAGGTGATGGGAACAGAGGGAATCGACGGTGTAAAGTGTACCTCGAACCACACCCTCGAGTGTCACAAGACACTCGGAATTGAAGCGGCCAGGTTCGTTGCTAACGCTTATGATTGGACCCATCATGTTCGATTGGGAACTCTGTCTTACCGTTCATTTACGACGTTGTGCAGAATGTGCATCATCACGGAAATTGTCACCGTCATGGAGAGCCACGGCATGACTATCGATCGACGACACGTCATGTTGTTGGCCGATCTCATGACCTTCAAGGTTTGCAAAGGTCTTCCACTCCTTATTAGAACCCTTTATGCTGACGAAGAACTTCTCGCCTCGTTCGCAGGGAGAAGTGCTAGGAATCACGCGATTCGGCATAGCCAAGATGAAGGACAGTGTTCTCATGCTTGCCTCGTTCGAAAAGACCACCGACCATCTTTTCGAGGCATCCTTCTACGGCAAACGGGACACCATCGACGGAGTGTCCGAGTGCATCATCATGGGAGTACCCATGGGTATCGGAACGGGGCTGTTTAAGTTGCTACGAAGAGTTGACGACCCACCAGTTCTGCCAAACAAGAACAAGGCGATCGGATGGCGTCGAGATACGCTCTTTGAGAGCGTGGAGTAGCTTGGAGCCGCTCGTTTAATGAGACATACCAACCCTCTTTCTATGCGTAACGCCTGTAGAGATCCCCTTCAGTATATGGAAATCACCTAACCCACGTATCATTTGAGGAAAATCATAGAAGCTTCAATCCGCCTTTTCAACGATCCGAGTGAGATGTTCGTCGATCTCAGACTCTTGTAGGACCTTGAAACTTGGGTCATCGGCCGTGACGATGCCGATCTCGACGTCGCCTGCCTTTAGGTCCAGGGAGAGGGTCGTGGACAGCGTCGTGATGGCCATCTTGAGACAAGAGAGTTGCGCAACTCAAAAGATCAGTGTTTCTCCTCCTCGCGTCCAACCTGTTCGAGGTTGTTCTGGGAATAACTTACCTCTACGGTGTCTTCCACGCTGAGCTGTGGCTTTTTCTTGAGCTTCTTCTCAAGGTGGTTCAAGGCCTCCTGGTGCTTGGCACCGGCGGAGGTTGCGTGATATCCGACAAAGTAACCTGCGGGATCGCACTTGAAAAGCTGGGGACCTCGCTCGTCGTCGTAGCCGATGAGGATCATGGCTGAAAGGATCGGAACATTAGCTCACTGCAGCTAACTTTGGCGGCATGCATCGCCGAGGCAAGCTAGTAGTGTACTTACAGACTCCGAGCGGCCTCATGGCGGCGTGCTGAGTGTAGACCTGGTTTATGTTAGCCATGCGCTTAGCCAGCATGTCGGCCGGGATCTCGTATCCGAACTTGTACCGCCATTCGGCGGCTTCCCCACGGGCTCGGCTGACTTGGTTTCGAGCGTCGGCTGAAGCACAGCAACTTGTCAAATGCGTGATTTGGCGATCCAGATGAATTACTTTACTCACGCAAGAGGCCGGTCATGACGCATCCGATCTTGGGCGTAATCTGGAAGATGTGGGTGATGGTGGAAGGATCGAACAGCTTGTCCTGAGAAGTGCGGGGTGAGACTTTGTATCCAGGACCCCTTCCACAACCATGTCAAGAACGATCTGCTCATTTCCAGGCTGCTTCCCGACGCCACGCCGGCCCCTTAGAAGTGTTGCTTCTTTCCCAGGCGGTCGCGTACCGCGACAAACCAAGCTTCCCGATCGCTACCCAGTACTCACAGGCACTTTCTTCTGGGTCACGATAACCGCACAGTCCTTTCCGCGCACTCCGACTGACGTGATTCCCGCGTTCGAGATGGCTTTGAAGGCATATTCTACAGAAAGCTCGTTCCCGTAAGCACTCCAGTCCGTACGAAGTCGCGGTTCAAGAGATCGCTGCTGATTCATCCACGTACCGACTTGATACAACCTTCCCTCTGGGGAAAAGACTGTGATGTGTCGATCATACGCGGCTGCAGGGAAATGTGTCAGATAGGCTATTGGACGCGTGTTTCCTGGAAGATGGTGCGCAAATGACCATACAGTTTCGGCTCATGTTGGATCCAGTGATTCAAAATGCTCTACAGAGTTGAATGTTCAGGTTGGAGGACACGAAGTATGGCTTCAGGATAGGATAGAGAGTGTAAATCGTCGAAAAGTAATGCCGTGGGGAGTGACCAGATCTATAGAGGTTTGCACGAAAGCGTCTGCGTGTCGTTCTGCTCACCCATCTCAAAAGCTGTCGACTGCCCCTCGCGGCCCCAGCGGCACCACAAGCGCAACCCACCATCCCACCGTACATACCGGTATTCTGCCTGAGACGTATCACAACTCGATCTTCCATCTACCAGACCTCTCTGTGATACCACGATTGGTGTTCGTATTTCAATCGTACCTAGCCTCAGTGGCCAGAAGGCTTGCAAAACGTCAAACTCGAGGGAGAGGAACCTTGAAATCAACAAAGAGGTAGGAAAAGTGTCATTATCTAAACGATACTTGCCGGGCCCTGACTACCGTCCCATTTTTGTATCTTCATCAAACTTGACTAGGTCCAGGCTCCGTGTTCCCAGCAGTACTTTGTGCCCCGAGGGTTCCCGTATCGTTCTCGGGCGAGATGATGTGGTTCGCCTTGGTGGTCAGATCCGTGGTAGACGCGGTGTGACCTCCCATCGGCTTGCCCTGTCCCTTTCCGGATGGCAACCGGATCGAACTCGAGGCGGCGAGTTTACTCCCGTTGAGCCGTAGAGAGCTCTGGCTGTGCTGGTCCCTTCTGAAGGACCTGAGGGTGGACAGGAAGCGAAACCCGACAGTGTAGCCGCTGATTAGCACGGCCTCCCGATAAGACGTCATCTCCATGCGAACCCAGGGACCAACGACAGAGTCGAGACAGGCGAGGATGATGGAGACCACGAGGGCGAAAACGAGATAACCGAACCTGACAAAGTGTTCGGTCAGCTTTTTCGCTCTAGGAAGAATCGGAAAGACGCTTCGTACATTCCGTAAAGCTGTCCGTATGGAACCGTCACTCGGATGCCATTCGTTCCAGCGGCCGCCTTAGACCCCGCTGCCACGTCCCGTCGGACTTTGAGAATAGCTTTTACCATCAACGATGACACGATCGCGTCAAGGGAGAGCACGTAAAAGTGCGCTGCATTCGTCGCGGTTGACAGATTATAGTCCTGTAGTTTGACTCGTCAGCATGCGTGTTATCGAGAGGTATGATGCCGCTCACTCATACCCAATTCGCCCACCAAATTCCCGTCAGAAGAATGACCGAGAACGCGCAGCATACGATGAGGCCCGCACGGATAGCTGGTATCAGCCAACGATGGAGACCCAAGACTACCGAGAACAGGTCGAACCGATCGAGAACGCTGAATCCATACAGCAGGGCTACAAAGGGATTGATGAGCTGTCAGAACGTCAAATCATGTTCAAAGCATCTTTGGATGGTCCCGCGGTTCTTACCTCCACCGACTCGTACGTATGTGAAAACCGTGATGCTAATACCCAAGCCCCTTCCCAGTTTGATGAAGTTCAAGGCTTCGGGCAGCAAAGCGTTCACATCTGCTGACAGCTTGACGCTGTCGACGTAGATCGTTCCAAAGTTGGAATTGATGTCCGCAGGAGTGGTATAGTTTGCGAGAAGAGCTGCGGATGGATGAGGACTTCTCGCGTCCACGAGCCATTCGAGACTAGGACCGTAAGGACTTCCCCTAACATAGTTGAATAATTGCCCCCAAACCGGGGACATGAACTTGTTGGTGGAAGCGGTTATGCCCGCCACGATGGCTGTCAGGCCTTCCGCGTCCGTTTTTAGCATAGTCTGGTCCGCATCGGAAGCGGCGGCGTAGACAGTCGGAAAGTTGACGGTGAAAGCAGCGATGTTGTCCTGGACATTCCAGAGCTGATCACGGATCAATGCAGATGGATCCATGATGCCTGCGACTTGGTTTTTGAGTACTCCAGTACTGGTTGTCATCACAAGCAACATCGCCATGTCAAGGAAATTGAAAATCATACAACCTGTTCGCGACAAGAGAATATCAGTACAGCCACACAATGAGGGAGATTAAGAACGTGGACGGTCCGATACCAAGAATCAAGAGTTGAAGGCGAGGTAAAGGCTTCCCTTTCCGCATGTCCTTGAGTTTCTTGACCGACCGACATTGCTGAAATAGCGTCACGATCGTTACAAGCAGTGCTGCCGCTGCCACGAAGATGGCGGCAATCGTCGACGCTTGGAACATGCTGGTCAAGGAGGATTTGGTCCAAACGAATAAAGTTTATTGATTGCTTCGAAGACAGCTGTTTAAGGCTGGTTTAAGGGAAAATTAGTGTAACCTTTTTCTTGCTGCGGTGATCAGCGCGGGATATACGAAAGATCACTGCAGCCTCCAACTTCTGGGATAAAGCTGTGGGAAAGGTTCGGGTGGCAACCTCGTTGTGTCACCCGCTGGGTTGCGAGGCGTAACTGCCAGACGTCAGCGCTATTTCGGGCCATCGACGGCACGCAAGGATTAAATATGGCTCGCTATGAAATCCGTGGGTAGAGCTCGGACAGGGATCGTCATCTCAAGCCACAATACGAAATCTTGGTCGATATCGAAGGTCATAGCATGCCTTCGAGCCTTCGAGAGTGGTCAGGATGGAGCTGTCCAAAACCGCCCATGCTGAAGTGAAGCGCAGCGATTCCGTCCAGCCAGCAAATACGTTACTGTCAGAGGTAGCGCTTACAGGGAGCTTATGGTCGGCCACATCAAGATCGGGGAATGCTCTAAAGTATTTGTATTTGTATGGACAGGTGTACAGTATGTTGCGCATCTACGAAAGATGGGAATGCTCCCGACCCGGCCGGGAAGCAACCGGTGCTGATCTACTCGGTGCAGGTGAAGTGGCTCTCCCAGCCGATTAGCCGAATACCAGAACACTGTAAAGTGTGCTTGGCGAACTTGCAGATGGTCTTGCTGTGAATGTGTCCATGTGTAAGTCATCAGGGAGCCTTGCATGGATAGACGGCAGCAACCCACATACCTCAGCTTGGCGAAAGGAAGAACTTCGACGCAAAGGGATGACTCTTTGATGCAGTTGCCGCAACTGGCAACGACCGAGGCAAAGTTCTTGGTGGCCACAAGCGAAGCGCACTTAGGAATCATGCTGTTGGGACACTGTCCACGGGCAAGCAGGTGGGCAGGGACAGGGGTTTCGCCGTACAAGGAGTCAGCTGTGCCGTTGCGGGATGCGGAGAGGTATTCGTCATAGAGCTCCGAGAGCTGCTGGGAAGCGGCGGGAGGCTGCTTGGCGAGCTCGAAGGCCGTAGGTCCGGGAGAGGCTGTAGCCATGGCGGCGGTGCTGAGAACAGCAGCGAGAACGAAAGACTTGACTGCAACCATTTTGTTGTTATGGAGAGGAGTTTGTAAGGAGTGGATGGAGAGGAAGGAAGCGATGTAGAGCTGATGGTGAGCAGGATGGGTGTGATGCTAGCTGGCCTTTTATAAAACTTCCGAGTTGCTCATTTGACGTCTCGTAGGAGCTCGAGGCATGGATGTACACGTAGTATTGGATCGTAGGTCTGACCGCTATGCCGCTCGGGGTCCAGCGGCAGAAATTTCCTATGAGCGTTCGACAGCGGTGTTGCGGTTCGGGCCCTTCGTCCTCTTCGTCGAGATGAGGAGTCGGGGATGTGACTCGCAGCCTCATTCAGATAGCATCGCAGCTTCATTCACCTCGAAGAAGACTCGGTGCACCTTGGGCTTGGGGAACCTGGGATATCAAGCATTACGTATTGCTTTCCTTTTCGCCGCGGAAATCACGCAGCTAGTCGTCAACGAGATCCTTTTCCTCTCGTTGACCTTTAGCGAATACATCGCCATCCTGTAACAAGCAATAGGGGCGGTAGAAACAAAAGAAGAGAGGTTTCAGTTTTTCAGTTTCAAGGGATCGAGGTCTGGTTTGAGAGGATTCTGCAGTGATGGGCATCCTAGAGAGCGCGCTGCACGAAGCCCATCACTTTTGAGCAGGACGAAGCTCTCAAAGGCTGCACTCTCTGATTAGCCAACTCTGCCTGTTCCCGGGCCCTGAATGGGGAGCGCTGCACGAAGCCCATCACCTTTGAGCGGGACGAAGCTCTCGAAGGCTGCCTCCCATTCATTGCCCCACCGGGGCCAGTTGAATCCTCTCGCAAAGCAGCAGCAAGTGGTCATACCTTGATATGTTTTGTGGTTGGCGCGAAGGTATCGATCCCACGATCGAGCCGGCTGATCCAATCATTGAAAGTTTGATTGTAGAGCTCGGAATCCGGTATGTTATGCCTCAAATGGTGAAAGAAAGCAGAAGTCGTGAAGGAGTTCTTTTCCAGCGACTCTATGAAGGTTTTGATGGGGTCTCGGTCCGCCATTGTGTGGGTACGAACGATGGGAAGAGAGAGAAAAGGGGAAAGAAACGTGAACTTGTACGAGTAGACGCGTCCTTCAAGAATCCGGTCGTTTCATCCCTTTTCTCGCTCGAGCTCCTAGATTCAGCAAGAACACAGAGAAGCATAGCGTTATTGCCTCTCACAGCAGCTATGCGCAAGAGGGGTGGCGCCAGATATAGAAGGACGTCCCTCATAAAGTTGTCGGCTAGTCATCCTTGGTCCTCAAGAGGGCCACCGCTCTCGCCGCTTCGTTCGTCAGGGTGGGAACCCACCCCAAGAGAAGCATTACTTAAGGACAGCAATTTATTGTAGGAGCGCACCTACAACAAGCGATACTACAAGTCATCGACCCCCATCAGAAATCTGGGGCTTTGTTCAGTTTCTCCTCGGCGAACGGCGGAAGCGATTCATCAGCTGGTTCCCCTCGCAGCCTTTTCTGATTTTTAAATTTCTCCCCCAATTGTTCGATCCGCCGCTTCGAATCATTGGCGTGTACACGTAGAATTTCCTCATATTGGTCAGCCATCTCCGGCATCTGAGCAATCTTTATGGAAGCTAGAACGTCCTCCTGTTCCTCCCTTCCACCCCTACCCCGGTGTTTCCAATCCGCGAGATTTTCTCATCCGCCGACGGACCTATAGTTCGCCAACGAGTAGAGATCCAGGAACCCGAACCTGCTGTCCACGGGATGCGGCTGATGGTTATGATGATGGTGATGATGATGAAGATGATGATGATCATCAGGCGACGACCTCATGGCAGGGAACACCAGGTCAGGGAGATCGCGATCCTCGTACGGGATGGAGCGGGTTCGCTGGTTCTCGGTCGTCGACCGTCGTGGTGGTGGTGAGGACGAGGTCGTCCGTTGCGTGGGGTCATCGAGGTCCTGTCGGTGATGAAAGGAACGACTGTGTTGCTGGTCGTGCGTGAACGATGAATGGGCCCCTGCGATGGATGCGACCGAGTGCAAAGTGGCGTGCTCGGAGGACGACGGACCGGCTGTCGAATGGTTGAGGGGGAGGGGGCAGCGGAGCCTGGTTTCGTGTGATGGATGAGTGCCGTATGCTCTGCCAGTCGGGATTGGGATTGAAAGCATCGGTACGACCCGCATCAGCCCTTCGTTCGACGCATGATGAATCCAAGAAGATAAAAGTAAGATCGTTGCAGACCCACTTACACTTTGAGACAGGGCTGTAGGCGTAGGCGCCTGGTTAGGTCGAGGCAGAAGCTGCCAGGAGGGTTTCCCGTTAGGCGTTCGGTTTGGCAGTTCGAGAAGAGTGGGTTTTGCGTTGTTCGGGAATAACACTGTTCTGCTCAAGCTGCGATGCATGTGGCAGCAGCTTGCTTGATGACTGCGCTCATCTCAGGACTTGCACAATCCTCGGGCGAATCGCCCTACTCATCCTTCAACGTCAGATCCGCCCCCGCACCGACGAGCATCCGAACGATCTCCTCGTTCTCCACCACCACGCCTATGGAAAAAGGTGTTTTTGTCAGCGACCCCATGTGGACGCAGGTGTGTTGCTGGTGCGAAGGGGAAGACCGAACCTAGATGCAAGGCGGTCTGTCCTTCGTCATCGCGAGCGTTCACGTTGCTGCCGCGTGCCAGCAGCTTTTTCGTGAGCTCTGCATGGCCTCGATCCGCTGCCCAGTGCAGAAGGGACATGCCCTGAGCATCCGTTGCGTCGATCTGACTCGCATCGGAGGCCAGTCGTTGCATGACCTGGTCGACCCGGCCTTCCTCCACCCAGTCCCATATCGTCTTTTCTGACTCCCTGGATGGAAACGGCACATCAACAAACGCTCAAACACTTGAATAGACGACGCCAGTTTCTGGCTCTTACTCGAGAGAGTGCCGCGGAGTCCGCGGAGTCGCAAGAGTACTGACGGTTATCCCGCCTTGATGATCACCCTGTTCTCCCTTGAACGTAGCGCTGGGTCAGCGTTTCTCTGTTGCTGGTGGCTCATGCCGAACGACTTGTATATACCGATCGAGGAGCGGTATTCGTGTTGAACGCACCGGGAGTCCACCCAGCCTCCCTTCTGGCGAGTTCAACGTATCTCCGCATGGCTTCCTCTCGCGACGTTTCCGTCTCTGCGGTCCATGCATCCCACTGGAAAGCGAAGCAGAGCGCAGTGAGCGGGGGGCTCGATTCCGTGGAGCTGGACTTGGAAGCGTTGTTAGCGGGTGTCGTGGCGCAGGCGCGCAAGCGAAGTTGAGGAAAATAGTTAAGAGGTGCCGCAAGCTCTTTTGCCGCTGTATGCAATTGCGTTGGATGTCTTCCTCGGGTAGGGACATACCGGTACGGCAGATGTTCCTGGCGAAGCCCATGGGTAGCGCATGGGAGCAGCAATGTCAAATGTCAAATGTCCGGCAGTCCCCTTCAGACACTCGCCGACTTTTCGTTTTGACATCGTTGCTTCAGGCTTCAATTCAACACACGGCGTACAAAGCTGCTTGATACAACTCAGCGGAGCAAAAGCGCCGCATAGGTTATCCATAGCACTCGGCTGAGACGCTATATACTGGTCATGGTGAGGCATGCTGTCACGCGTCCTCGCCCAAAGATCACCTGCGAAACTGATCTGTTCCATCTCCCCACACAGTACTCCCGGATAAAACGCATCGAGAATGGTACGAGACATGATTTACTAGGGCTTGCAAGGAGAAGATGATTTTCTAATCAGCCGGTTGAACAACATTAGCGCATGAGGACGGAATCTGGTCGGTCGCGTGGAGCAAGCGAGGGAATCGTATCGTGACGGGTTCGGTCGACGACACCATCAAAGTCTGGTATGCTACGATCTCTGAAGGCATTAAAAGGGAGACGTTGCCGGGAAGAGATGCTTACTCCCGGGGCTTTGCCTAAATACAGGTCGGGAGATACATTAGAGGAAACGCGGTTGCTCGAGGGCCATCAACTCGGAGTGCTCTCCGTCGATATATCACCGGACGGCACTAGTATGACTGTTCCTCAGGTTGAGCTACAAGAAACAGTACATCTGACTTCCGAAACTCTTTTCCAGCCGCCGTATCAACCTCGTTAGACAGTCAGATCCGATTCTGGGATCTGGTGCACCACACGAAGACAGAGGAACGGACCATCGAAGCCGGACCTGTGGAGGCCTGGACGGGTGCCTACTCTCCTGACGGACGACACGTGGCGACGGGGACTCACATGGGCAACATCAACATCTGGTCCACGGAGGATCGGAAGAAGGAACGGACGCTGGAGACGCGGGGAAAGTTCATCATGTCCGTCGCGTACAGTCCGAACGGACTGCTTTTGGCGTGTGGAGCGGAAAATGGGGCCGTGCATGTGTTTGATGTGCCAACCGGGAGGTTGCTGCATAGCTTGCAAGGTGAGTTGGTAACGAGCCTGATATTTTGGCACCTCGGGACTGATCGCTGTCTATATCTCCAGGACACTCCATGTGCGTGCGAACAATGACTTTCTCTCCCGATTCCGCTTTGCTTCTCACGGGGTCCGATGACAAGAGGATAAACGTCTACGACGTGTGAGTTATAAGATTGGCCAAGCACAGAATCAGCAAGAGTTTCGCATTGATATGCTGTTGCACTCCTTTAGGCATCATGCGAACTGCCTCTCCAGTCTTGCTGGACATCAGTCATGGGTACTTTCATTATCCTTTAGCCCAGATACCGCCCACTTTGCATCGGGGTAAGAATCTGACTACCACACGTATCTGGACAGTCGCAAATTTGTCTTACATGCATCGCTCTGCGCTTGTCAGATCAAGTGACAAGCTGGCCAAGATTTGGGATGTCAAAGCGAGGCAGTGCATTCACACTTTCAACGATCACGACGATCAGGTTTGGGGCGTGGCTTACAGCGACGACGGGACGCGACTCGCGACGGTTTCTGAAGACCGAAGCATGAACGTCTACCAAACCGGATAGCGGGCAGACGCAGGGCGCACCCTCCCAACTATCATTTTTATTGTGACGTGGGTCCTCTAATGGAACCTATCTGTTACCAGACCCACGGAGCCGTGATTAAGTTTGCGTGCCTGTCCGCCCAGCTCATTGGACGATCTTATCGGTGCTCCCGGCCTCTATACTAATGCTTGATGTCCCTCGCTGCGTTGGCAGCCCCCACGTTTGCACCGCGTCCTAGGCGAAGATGACTCAACTGCGCGGCGCCCGCCCCTTTCTCCATGTCACCCTGCTCCACCTAGCCATCTAACACTTCCCACCCTATGTAGATTTGCTGATGGCTGCCTTGACGGCCGCGGCGTCTTCATCGATCATGCGGCTGATCATGGGGATGAGTTGCTGTGCGACCGTGAAGCTGAAGACGAGCTTGGGGCCCACGACAAGGATCTTTGGAGTCAACCCCTGGTGGAGATGTTGAAGCGTTAATACGGAGTATCTTCGGCACCAGAGTGAAAAAGTGGGCAAAGGGATGCACGAACCTTGAAGAAGGAGCCCAAGCCCTCCTTTGCCAGCATGTTCTTGACGATGGTCCATCCTCCTTCTGCTTGCTCTCGAGACCTGGCCTGGATGCGGGTCTTGATCACGTCAAGCTAATCGACAGATGGAAACAAACAAACATGAGCCCTCCAATCGCTTCGAGATACCGCAACGACGGTTCCTCCCTGGGTGACCGACCGCAACACTTGCTCACTCACCGGTGCCGAGATGGTGATGCTCGCAACAGCGCCAGCGATGGAAGCGGCAAAGTTCTGGAGGAACGTGGCCTTGCCGTAATCCTCCAGCTTGAAGATGTGCTCCTTCGTGAGGGCGGCTCCGCCGAACAGGGCGAAGCTCCCTGGCGCGTTCCGGGCCGCGGTCCACGTGGCTCCCCGGTAAAGTCCCCATCCTTCCTTCCTGACGATCTGGAACGCGTTCAGTCCCGCGTAGGCCTGAGCGTTGGTCTGCATCTTGATCTTGAGGGCGTCGAGAGGCAGCAGGACGATCTCTCCGATTCCCACGAACGATCCGGCGGTGGCGTGCATCATGGTCTTTGAGTGACGGTCTCCGAACAGGGACTGGAAGGTGGACTTGTAGTTCTTGTTGAGGAAGTCGTTGACGTAGGGCTGACCGCCGAACTTGTACATGCGCTGCATGACCTTGTAACCGGCCGCGAAACCGAGTCCGGGGAACAACGAGATGTATTTCGAAAAGGTTCCCTTCGTCGCCGCGTCCTTGAAGATGACCTGGTTCATGACCGCCATGCTCTCAGAGAAAGGAAGACCAGTGACCTGGGATGCAGCGAAGTAAGAATTCCGTCCAGAAAGCATGAGCAACTCGTTGCTTCTGAGGTTGTCTCCAAGAGCTTTTGGTCATTCGTTGGGCACCTTCTTCTGGGAGTTCATGAGACGCTTTGCGACCGTATCGACGGGGTGGAAGCCCAGAAGTTCCAGGATTCCGGCCGAGCCGGAACCAATAAGCCGGGCGGTAGCAGAGTCCTTGCTGTTTCCTGAAGGTGGTGGTGACATGTCTGACGGGGGAAGGGTTGAGTTGAGGCAGCAGGGATCTACAATGGGGGGAAAAGAAGGTGTGCGAAGACGGAACGGAACGGGGGCAGAGAGAGAGAGAGATGGCCCTTCGGCGATTAGCCTCATCAGCTTGCACCGCCACCACCACACCGACACATTGCGCAGCAAGATCAAAAACTCTGATTCGTGTTTCAGGCCCGCCTTCGTGCCCTGCAAGACTCTACTAGTACAAGTCCTTTTCCAAAGTTTCGTCAACTCGCCTGCTCTCGAGGATAAATGGCTTAGACAACGTGGAAGAGCAACGCAGATGGTATAACTTATTAAAAGGAGGGTAGTACAGTTTATGTACACAAAAAAAAAAGGGATGCCAGCCAGCTGACTCGACGAATGAAGTCCTGGTGAGTCCGTGTACAGTAGGGTTCTCAAGAAAGCTTGTTGTGATGATGGATGGCCTCGACACTGTCGACAGACGTTTCGATCACGCAGGCAGATCCACTGGTCTTCTCACAGATGTCAACGCGAAGGAGGTTCTTTTGAACAGGGCCGGTGGGCCCATTGACGTAGTGATACTATGAGAAAAAAGAGATTCAGCGTCATGGCCCCGTGTCCCGAAAGCATGAAAGTTTAGGCTTACCTGGCCCGCAAAGCCGTATTGGCGAGGATCGCTGTTGGGATACTGCTTGTCTCCCCAGTTTCCAGCCCACTGCAACCAGCTGACGTCCTTGTCGGGGGTGTCGTGGGTCGCTTGGAAGCCATCCGCGGCGCTGTAGCAGTATCCGCGATAGTTCTGCGATGCGTCCACCATGATGGCGGATGACGCATCGGACGTGTAGTCTGCGAGGACTCCCAGAGGAAGGGAGTAGGGGTGTTTCCCATTGTTTCCGTTGGTGGGGTAGTTTGCGTGGGATCCGACAGCGACATAGGTGATGGGCTTCTGGCTGTTGGCATCGAGCTCCACGATGCTGAAATCGACTGCGGTTCCGGCATCGTGTTCCGAGAAGTACATTTGGGTAGGCGTTCCGCTCTCAAAACGAATGGCAGTGTATTCCCAGTCGCCAACGTGATTTCCGTAATTTCGGCCAAGCCTAGGAAGATGGATTTCCAAGGTGAGCGCTCTCGTAAGTGCATGGTGAGGATGGTCGGCCAACTGTTCTCACACTTTGGGTCCATGGTTGTAGGCGTAGAAGAACATGTAGTAGGCAATTAAGCTGCCGTCCGCCTGGTTCACCGTGATGATTGAGATCGGAGCGCCGGACCGTTCGGTTCCATCTGCAGGTTTTCCGACAGGGGATTGCAGCCAGACAGGGTTGGTCTGTGGGTCGTCGTCGCTCGTGAGCCAGATCACTCCAGATGGGTAATCGTTCAGGTTGCCGCCGGTAATCGGCGTAGGTCCAGCGAGCGTTGTGCCGGTGTTGTCCTTTACGGTTACATGGTTTAGAAAGTCGCCGGCGGGATCGGCCAGGAAGTTGCCTTCGCCGGATTGCAAATAGAGCATGGGAGCTGAGAGACGGGTTTTATATGAGTTCCAACATTGTCGAAAGGATATGTGAGAGACATCAACTCACCATAAGTCAGGACGTAATCAGGAAGCGCCCCGCAGACAGGAGCAGCATCGTCCTTGCGGACAGGGGCAGCGCTAGCGAGCGCGAACGCAGCGACTAGGAAGGCGTAACGCATAGTGGATGAGGTGAGATTCGTAACTTGCGGCCAGACTGACCAACTTGGGTATTCCGGAAGGTCAGGGCAATCTGTCGTGCACTTTTATGTAGCGTCGGGCTTCTGGCAGCGCACCTCCCGAGGACGAGCACCCTTCCGTGTGCCGTCTTAACACAGGAACACAGAATGGACGCTCGGCCTACAGTACATGTAGGCACGTGTCCAAGCCCAGCGTAAAGGCCGCATCGGCAGTCGAAAGATCAAGAAAAGAAATGCAGATCCCCTGTCAACGTTCAACGTGCCCATGAATCCCGCCATTTTGGTCGAGAGAGTCGGTGAGACACTCCGCATCCTGGTAGCCTGGAGATGGGTCCGATCATTCCCGGCTCTGGCATTCTGCTCTGTGCAGCCCGATCATGGCGAGGGGGAAATGTCACCAAGACACGTGGGGCACAATCCGATAGCGGCAATCCGGGAAAATGTGTTGAGGGAAGGGAGGGGGAAATGAGGGCCCCGCGCCACCTTTTTTCTATCGAAAAGGTCGGGGCAAAAAAGCGCACCCATCTCGTCTTCACTCCTGCGAGAGCCGAGCGGCAACCTCACCGGCAAGGAGCCGCCTCGGTCGACCGCGTCCTAATTTCAGGGAAACGCGGCGAGCAGAAACAAGGGAAGATATCAAATTTCTCAAATTCCCCTTCTGGTAATTCCGGCCTGGCGCATGGATCCGACATGGCCCTGCATCTTGTTCGGGGCGACAAGGCTTCCACCGTTCACGCCTCCGACACTGCCCGCAATGGCCGCATCGGCCTGGTACGAGAAGCCGGCAAATTGTTCCTGCACGTCCTCCGACAGGTGGCCAGACTGTTCGACGAGGGAATCTTGGGGAACCTCGGACGTGAACTCCTCGTCAAAGTTGGACGTGTCGGTCGCGGACGTGACGTTTGGACGGAAGGGTGGCGGGTACTTTCGTGAAAGGAGGCGTGACCAGTTGATGTCGGCAAAGAAGGGGTGTCGCTTGATTTCGTCAGCTCCCGAGTGCCCGAGACGTTTTGTGGGTTCCCGGTCTAACAACTGGCAAAAGTGAACAGCGAATTGTAAGTTGTTGAGGGAAAGTGGACAGTGGACGCAGCTGACGGAATGTTCCTTCCACCGTGGACGCACCTGCTTCAGCAAGTCTTTGGCGACTGGACTGACGTCGTCCGGGAACGTCAACTCCTGAGAGAGGATCTTCTTGTACATGTCGTTCGTGTTCTCGTCGTAAAATGGAGGCAGTCCCGTCAACATCTCGTAAAGCAAAATGCCGATAGTCCACCAGTCCACCACTTTCGTGTAACCTTGACCGAGGAGGAGTTCCGGGGCTAGGTACTCTGGCGTCCCGCAGAACGTGTTGGTCTTATTGCCGTCCTTCATATTGAGCTTGCAAAGACCAAAATCGCAGAGAGCAATGTGGCCAGTGAAGTCCAAGAGAATGTTCTCGGGTTTAAGATCGCTGGAAATCCCAATGATAGCCCGTCAAACTACGATCCTGATGAACCCATACACGAACAGTACTGCACCTACCGGTAGATGATGTTGTACCCATGCAGACACTCCAAAGCGCACAGTAGCTCGGCCGTGTAGAACTTTGCCCGATCCTCGATGAACCTGCCCTCCTTCTGCAGGTGATGAAACAGCTCTCCGCCGTTCACAAACGCCAAGACCAGGTAAAGTTTGTCCGGCGTCTGGAACGAGAATTTCAGGGGCACAATGAAAGGATGGTTGAGCTTTGCTAGAACGGTCCGCTCGGCAAGTGTATGGGCCACCTCGGCTCGCTCCACGATGTGTGACTTGCGGAGGATCTTCATGGCATAGATCCGGTTGGTGTCTCGCTTTCGGACCTGCATCACCTTGCCGAAGGAGCCCTTCCCAATGACTTTCAACAGTTCAAAATCGTCGATGGTCAACGATTTGTTTTGCTGCAAGTAGGGAAGGAACCATTCAGTATTCGCATGGGATTCGTGCTCACTAGCGTAAAATCTGTACCTGCTGCTTCTTGAAGTGAAACTGAAGATGAAGCTCTCCAAGCGAGCCCGTATCACTTGCGCCGGAAGCGTCCGCCTGCAAGGGATACCACTGGTCTTGTAGCTTGCCATCCACCAGAATTGGTTTGACCCGAACACTTCCCAGCGGCACATCGGGAGTGCCTGTCCCTCTTTGGTAGACGGAAATCGTCACCTCGGCTTCTCGAGATACATCGCTGGGCAAGACTGGCGTGTGAGGGCCAATCCCAAGCCGTCAAGATTGTAATGTCATAACAGCGCTTAGACACTTACAAGTGTGCCCGATGACCCCACACAACGGTCCTGCTCCCCGGATTCCCTTCCTTCGCCGAGACGAGAATCTCATTCTTGTCGAAATCGATCACAACATATGGCAGCCTGGTCACGTCGGCTCCGATCCCTCCTCCGATCTGCAGAGCGGATCCGTTCGGCAAGACCAGGTTCCGTGCTTCGACGACCCGGATGAGAAGCAGGCCCGACCCGCCGAGTTGAGCCGTGGGACTTTTCGCCGCCACGGGCGACGGAGACGAGACCGAGTGTGCGCTCGAAGGAGAAGAGGAGATCGGGGTATTCGGCGAGGGACCAGGAGTGGCTGGAGATGACTGAACGGCTGAGGCTGGACGGGACGAACTCGACACCGCTGCTTTTAAAGGCGGGTTTGGCGCTGCCGCCTCGGGCGCTGGTTTTTTCTTGAACATGTCGGCAAGGCGTTATGACGGTTGAGCTGATGGATGCGACCGGGTAGTGTCAGGAAGTCTTAAGGTGGAGCGAAGTCTCTGAAATCTGGCAGCAAGTGTCTTCTCGCTGCGTTTATAATGCCCCGACCAGCTAAAAATAGAGAGAAGCAGAAGAGCTTTCAAAGACAAACATCTACAGTGTACCAAGCCAGTAACCCCCTCCCTGCTGTGACTCTACGTTATCGAAGAATCTTGTTCTCCGAAACGACACCGAGAGATAGCGACCAGCGGTACAAGGTCTCGAGTACCGGTATGCCAGGTTCAGTGCCGTCAATTCGAGAGCCAAGTGTCCTGCACGGGAAGCTGTCGAGCCGGGACGACAAAGCGGCAAACGCCAATTGTACAGTCGCATGCCAGACTCCAGATGGCCGCCTCCGTCGAGTCAAGATGTCTCAACTGACGTTTGACATGGTCATGCTAGGCTTATGGTGGAGGGAATTCCGCGGAAGATTTGGCTTTTACGCATGGTATCACGGAATGCCCTGGTCGATTGTTCTCGTAAGAATCGTAAGACGAACTGCGACCTTGAGGTATGAATCAAACAGAACCGCAAGTTGGCAGGGCATCAAGTGAAGTGCCCTTGAATACTTTGTTTTCCCACGGAAGGTTTCCGTCCACATCGGTTTATTTGGACTGGCAAGAGCTCTGCAGTCAAGTCAAATGATGGCAACATCACAGCTTTCGACCATATAGATGGCTTGTAAACGATTCTATGTCTGCCTCTTTTGTCAACCGGTGCCACCGCACCAAAGCAACATGCCTGTCAAAAAGCGACGGTCAAAAAAAAAGTCAGAGTCCATATCCTGCTGTGCAGTCCAACTTTAGAATCACGGCCAGGTCCTCGAATAGAGTTAAACCGAATGGGTTCCGAATGGGTTCTGCGGAACAGACAAGGTCGCGTGGTGCATGTGGCGCATCTATTCCCTTCCTACCCTCATGGATTCCCGACGCTCAGTGCGGCAATTAGGGGCGCGAAATGAATCCTCTTGATTGTACCCGCGCATCGTTCTCATTCTGGTGTCATGGGGAAGAACGAGTAATAGCAATCGTCAACGAGAGAACTGGGTGACACTTGAATGGCGAGGCGCGGACCGACAGCCTCTCATCGTCGAGGCCAGGTGGTCCCCCGGCAATCCGCGCACGGATGACATCATGAAGCTGGACCGTTTGATGGGCCCCTCCACTCGCTCGGAGAGGAAGAAGAAGAGCTGCCCCCCCTTATAACCCTCTCGTCGCTTACGATTCCCGCCCTCCTCCTGTTGGTGTTGACTATACAGGACTTGTCGCTCAATCTCATCTTCCTGGACGAAGCACTCCCCCTAAAGCTTCATCCCCATCACACACACACTCTACATACACACCTCCATCGCACCGACTATTGGTAAGTCGTCACTCATCACCCTCCAGGATCGATTTGTGTGCAGACGCGCTTCGACCCGAATCCGATGCATCTGGCGATCTTGAGGATGGGCGTCTTAAAGCGGGAAAGCACGGAACGCGGACGTCTGCTCGATAGATGGTCTTGCCGACGCTGGCAGTGCGAGCTTCGTCGCTGGTGTGGCAATGCGCGCGGCGCTCGGCTGCATCTTGCCTAGGTTGAGATCGAGCGTCCACGAATCCCCGAGAAACATCCCACTGCACCATCGCAGCCCATCCCTAGTGAGCCTTTTCTAATACTCGTGCCATCCATATTCTCCGTTCTACAGAGCGCGCACAGAGTGGTCTCACTACGATGAGTCTCACCAAGGTAGACATCTCCAAGCCTTTGCTCTTTGAGATTGCTTGGGAAGTCGCGAACAAGGGTACGTTTCAGGGTCGTTGGTAATAGATTCAGGCACCAGGTATGCCAATTCTCAAGCTCCCCATCTTGTTCTCCTAGTTGGCGGTATCTACACTGTCATCAAGTCGAAGGCTCCTGTCACATGCAATGAATATGGTGACCGCTACTGTCTCATTGGACCGCTGTCCTACAAGACGGCACCTATGGAAGTCGAGGCAGTAACGAAGCCGCATTCCGAGGCCATGAAGAGGACCCTGGAGAATCTCACAGCCCGCGGCGTAAAGTTTCTTTACGGCCGATGGTTGATCGAGGGTGCACCTTACGTTCTCTTGCTGGACGTTAAAAGCGCATACCACCGCATGAACGAATGGAAGGCCGACCTCTGGTCCACAGCGGGCATCCCTAGCCCAGCGAACGACGTCGAAACCAACGAAGCAGTTGTTTTCGGTTACCTCGTCGCGTGGTTCCTTGGAGAGGTAATCGAACGAAAACTTTCTTTTTGCGGACTGACAGTTCCTAACAACACCATTCTTGGTACTTCCAGTTCGTTCATCAGCAGGACCATTGTCAGTCTCTACCCCAGTCCGAAGTGGATGAGCGTCACCCAGCAACAACCAAGCCTGCCATCATCGCTCACTTCCACGAGTGGCTGGCCGGCGTTGCGCTTGTTCTGCTCCGCAAAAGGAACCTGAACATTGCCACGATCTTTACCACCCACGCAACTCTTCTTGGACGATACCTCTGCGCTGGTGACGTTGATTTCTACAACAACCTGAAGTATTTCGACGTCGATGCCGAAGCGGGTCAGCGAGGAATCTACCACCGCTACTGCATCGAACGTGCTGCAACCCACTGTGCTGACGTTTTCACCACCGTCAGTCACATTACGGCCTACGAGGCTGAGTGGCTCTTGAAGAGGAAGCCAGGTGCGCTCACCCGCAATATGTAGCTTTCAGGCGGATATACTGAAACATGCCTTTAGACGGTGTGACACCCAACGGTCTCAACGTAGTCAAGTTCAGCGCTCTCCACGAGTTCCAGAACTTGCACGCAAAGGCCAAGGAGAAGATTCACGAGTTCACGCGCGGACACTTTTACGGATACAACGACTTTGACCTGGACAATACCCTGTACTTCTTCACTGCCGGTCGATACGAGTTCCGTAACAAGGGCGTGGATATGTTCATTGAATCCATGGCTCGTAAGTTGAAGTTGTTTGTGCAGTGATAAAAATAGTTCGATAATCTGCTCATACCCTGTGTCTGTTTGCAGGTCTCAACGCGCAATTGAAGCACATCAACTCACCGATCACGGTGGTTGCTTTCATCATTATGCCAGCAACAACGCACAGCTTCACCGTCGATGCCCTTAAGGGCCAGGCAGTAATGAAACAGCTCAAGGAGTCTGTGGCCGAGATCCAGCACTCGATTGGAAGCCGGATCTTCGAGAACGCCGCGAGGTTCGTTCGAAACCTGATTGCAACCGCACGTTTGCTGCTCTGTGCTAACAATTTGTCATTTTTCATACTTGCAGAGGGAAGATCCCTGACTCTACGCAGTTGGTATCGGATCAGGACTTCGTTCTGCTCAAGCGTCGCATTTATGCGCTCAAGCGTGATTCGCTTCCCCCTGTCGTCACCCATAACATGGCCGACGACGCTGCCGACCCTATTCTGAACCAGATCCGAAAGGTCAAGCTCTTCAACGCCCCTGAAGACCGGGTGAAGATGATTTTCCACCCGGAATTCCTCAGTTCCAACAACCCCTTGCTCGGAATGGATTACGAGGAGTTCCTGCGAGGGTGCCATTTGGGCGTGTTCCCTTCGTACTACGAGCCATGGTAAGAGACGCTGTCTTCCATGTTACCGCTAGCAAGCTCCCTTGCTCATGCGCTTATACAGGGGATACACTCCAGCGGAGTGCACCGTTATGGGAGTGCCTTCTATCACGACGAACCTCTCGGGCTTTGGTTGCTTTATGGACGAGATGATATCCCACCCCCCGGACTACGGAATCTACATTGTCGACCGTCGTCTCAAGTCTGTCGAAGAATCGTGCCAGCAACTGGCTGACTGCATGATGGAGTTCTGCCAGAAATCCCGTCGTCAGCGTATCAACCAGCGAAACCGAACGGAACGTCTTTCGGACCTCCTCGACTGGAAACGTATGGGACTGGAGTACGTCAAGGCACGATGGGTCGCCATTCGCCGCAAGTGGCCCGAGACGGTCGCCGCTCACGAAGGCCGCCACGATGATTCTGACGAGTACGGCGCAGCCGGCGACCTCCAGTACGGCTACGAGTCGGACGCCGCCGGAGTCTCCGGACTTCAGCGTGATGACTTGACCAACCTCAAGTACCATCAGAAGGTGCCCCGCCCCCAGTCTGCACCCGGATCCCCTCGCATCCGCGAGGAGCGAGAGACGGAAGAGGAAGACCCGACCCACAAGGGCTTGTTCGAGGGTCGGGACGGCGAGCGTCTCGACGCCGCCGACCTGATTGAGGGTCTCAAGGCGTTGGGCATGAAGGGAACCAGCGAAAGCTACATTCCTCCCCCGGGTGACCGTGCCTCCAGCAACGAGGAACTGAATGCGAACGACCACGGACTTCGCAAGTAGGGACTTGAATTCCACGCACCTTTCCTCCCTGTTTTGCCATGTCCCATTGCCCGTTTCTTCACATTGCCAAATTGAACATTCTTTACCGCTTGCTCGATGTCTTGTCCGTACGTCTGTTCGTTGGATTATCTTTGGCCAATCGTGGATGGTGGATAGAAATTCAACAGGATGTCTGTGAGCTTACCAGAAGCGGCTGTGTGTTTTCATTTCGTCACCCCCGAGAACCACATGAAGAGATCTTTGCATTTCGACTTCGACGCTCAGACACTCTCAAGTAGCGACGTACAGCACCTGCAATGTCCAGCCCCCTCCTGTGCGGAGCAAAGGCTGTTGCATCAGCTGCACGGTGCAGCCGGAAGCCATCCACGATTTCTGCGGCAATACCGTCCCTATTCCGGTTACCACTAACCCGCGCTCCCTCCACCACTACCCACATCTGCTCCCGTCTCCTCCGCACAACGCCACAACTCAATGCTCGCTCTAGCAGTCTAGTCGCGCCCTTCAAAGCCGCTCCCTCTGCTACCGGCGCTCGTCCCGGTCTCTATCACCTCCAACCCCCTCCTCCAGCCACCTTCCCCGTGTCGGACGGAACCTCTGCCACACCCACACCACAGTGGACCCCAGCGTCGAAGCGTACGGGCGTTGTGGCCATCAAAAAGGGAATGACGGCTGTTTGGGACGAGTGGGGCGTCAGTACGCCAGTCACCGTACTTCAGGTGGGTTCGAATCGTCCACAAGCGCACTGTCGATGGAGTCAGGTCGCACGTGTTCAAAGGCTTAGTGGACGGAGGAATTGATATCCGCTTGCGGAGGACGGTTCAGAAACCACTCGGGAAGCTTTCTCACGAGGATGTCTGTCGACTGATCCTGCACCACGGCTGACCCACCAATGTCGCTTGGCCTCGTTTAGATTGTTGATTGCGAAGTGATCCGAACCCGATGGCATGCTGGGTGTGGTTCTTACATCGTCGAACTGGGGTCTGTCGACCACCCGCGTGTTCACCGCATCAAGAAGGCTCAACTGTTCCACTACCGACGATGGACCATCACGCCAAAGCGCCAGATGACCGGTTTCAAGGTGTCCCCAGACGCTTGTCTGCCAACTGGAACCAGGCTGCTCGCAGCTCACTTTGTCCCGGGACAGTTCGTCGATTGTCAGGCTACCAGGTTAGGTTTGGAAGCATCACGACTCATATCTTTGCATCGCTCTTTGCTGATAAATCTGGTCCCCCC
>JADGJA010000178.1:0-33251 GCA_027596035.1 Thoreauomyces humboldtii
GGGGGAAGGAGCGAGGAGTGTGTCACGAGTCGATAAGATTTCGTGATCGGCATTACGTTTCATCCAGGCCCGTGTTTCGTCAGTGGGAAGTTGGTCGGAACCGGACGATCGGAGCTCCAAAAAAATTAGTTTGCCGTCGGGACTGCGGCTACCGGCGGTCCGTTCCTGCAGCTGTACTAGTGGGCATAGCGGCTTTTGCAACAGGTCTATGTGTACAGTACTGTACGTTGTTGAGATGATCAAGACTTTGGCTTCAAAGGTTATCGTTGCCGGTTCACATTGTGATGCTCAGGATCATTTTTAGAATCACCGCCAAACAACTCTCCGGGCCTGATCGTAGCAGTACATGTAAGTGGGACAATTTTTGTCAGCGCCTAGGTGTTTTAGGTGCTTTGCTGCGATTTGCCGTGAGGCGGAAGAAGATCTTCATCCTGGTTGCTGAGGAATCTTCATGATCTGGAATGCTAGAGGTCGATGTATTACTGCTGAGAATATGTAGCGTTGGTAGTTCCCCGTTTGCTACCTGTAAGATTTCCATGTTCGTCACGCAAAACTAGTTCAGATTTGGCGGGGCTGGGGAGCGTGATCGAAGTTGCTGTTCTGGCGAGGATGCGTTGAAACTGGGATTATCTGATCTGGGGGTGGATGCTAGTGCGTATAGTACGCCAGTTTGGGTTCAAAACTGGCGAAACTCCATTCATTCGACCAAATAAAATTCCCAGAACACTCATGAGAATGAGAGAGGCGGGTAAAGATGAGTATATGGCGCCTGCGGTCCCGACAAGTTCAAATGACGCTAACTTGAACGATTGCCGGCAAGATTCATCGATGATGAGAGTTGCTGTCCGCCAAGAAAATAAAGGCCGGAGACAACGATTCAAGCTCCTTGCGGGACGATTCTTACCTGTGCCTACCGTCATCCGCTTGCTTCTTCGGACTCATATGCGGCCGGCGCCTTTCGGAAACAGAGCGGTCCAAGATGCTTCATGTTGCTCCCAACGCTGTCAGCGTGCGGCATGTCCGAGAGGCTACCCGGATGCTGTGGTTAGGGTTGATACCTTCGCTCGCGCTCCCCCTGGTGCTATGTGCAGGTTTCGTCGCCATAGCCGTGGCTTTCTCTCCCCTTTCCCAAGCCCATCGAAATCTCAACATGACTGTAAGCTCTTCCATCCATCCATCCATCCGTCCGTTCGTCCGCTCCGTCTCGTCCGTGCGGTCCTGACGATGCCAAAGGAGGAGGGGGCTATGCTGGAAGTTTTACCGTTCTGGTGGGAGAGCACCCATGGGCGTGGACATGAGCGAGGAATGCTCGATACGGAATGGTTCCACTTCAGGGATCGGCGAACGGCTTCTCGTCACTTTGGGAACCCGTATTAGTGGTGCCGGTACGGTGCTGTGTGCCGGTTGGTCGAGAGAGCCTGCCAACATCGACGATATTCCTATACAAAGTTCCGAACCGGCATCCTTTCAGTTGGCTGATGAGGCGGATCCACGACTATGGGTCCTGGAATAGTCGGGAGACGAGCGGATCACATGCGGAAAGTGGAGTGAGAGGCAGGCACTCCATGAAAACGTTTGGGTGAACTCTGGCGGACAAGGAACTCGGCGCTTGGATACCAGCACAGACGGACGGACGAACGACGGACCTTTTGCGGACGCACGGTGAACCAAGACCTCTGATCTTTCACCTTCTATCGTTTGCAGTTGGCCGTCGATCTCCTCAACCCTTCGCAGACCAGCGAGGCTCGCCGCCACAAGCTGAAGCGTCTCGTACAGAGCCCTAACTCGTACTTCATGGACGTCAAGTGCCCCGGCTGCTTCAACATCACCACCGTCTTCTCGCACGCTCAGACGGTCGTCCTGTGCGCGTCCTGCGCCACTGTCCTTTGCCAGCCCACCGGTGGAAAGGCCCGTCTCACTGGTTCGTGGAACCCTCGACACCTTGACCCCCTGATCTTTGAGCATGCGAAGACTGATTTTGTTCTCTTTCTCTAGAGGGATGCTCTTTCCGAAAGAAGGGAAACTAAGCTTCTGAAAGTTTCCGTTTGGGCAAGAGGGGCGATCGAGTTCAGATCAGGGGCTTGTCCGTCTCACTTCGGGGGGAAATCTGTCAATACATACAACGCCGTCTAGTGCAGAGCATCATCCCAGCGTGGTCCACTGTACTGTTGAGTTTGTCATGTGGCTGCGCCATCGGCGAGAAACTCGCTGCGGCAGAGGCACCACCAAATATAGGATTTTTCCCCGCGTAGTTATCGTAGTGGGACTCCCGTCCACCTCGAACAAAAGCTCAGCCAACCTTCAAGGGGACTAGAAAGGTAGGCAGAGTGCATTCTTGCCGTTTGTCTCGCCTTTTAGTTTGCATTTAGATTGGGACTTAGGTTCGGACTGGTTGCAAAGTACAGACTCCCGTTGCCGCCGCGCTAGCTCTTCGTCCGTCCTGGTCGAGCACAGCTTGGTGGCCATGTGCGGGATGTACTGGATTGGTGGATGGCGAGCGGCTTGGAACTCAGGCGGTCAGACGTGCTGGAGCTGTCCAACTCGAAGCCGCCAAGCGGAACTTGGCCACGGTCCTGCCGATCGCAGGAACATGAGTGCCGAGATGCGGGTTGGCTGGCTCAGCACTGCACTACAGTACGATCTCAACATCCGGAGTGGCAAAGGTTGACCACAGGCAATGGCCATCTCTGCCCAGAGACACACCCGGCGAACGGCGGCAAACAAGGAGATATCAACGAAACCGTAGATGATGATGAGAACGAATCCAGACCAGATGTACGATAGATCCTTATCCCGAAATCAAGCGCCACGGGGACCCGTCGTCTTCAACATTGGAAGCCTTCTGCACCCTCTGAATTGCGCACACAGGTTGATGGATACGATGTCTACGGCTGTACGGCTGAGAATGAGCTTTACATGTTCGTTTTCGGCCCAAAGATCGTATCGACTGTCCTTGCGCTCCCGTCCCGCGACGAGAGCACGATTAACACCGGCGCCAGGATCTATACTCGTCTGAAGAAGGCGCTGCTGAAGCCCATCCGCTACAACGGCCACCTCATCCTCGCTTACTTGGACGACCTGCTGAAGTTGGGAGACACGAAGGATTCCCCACTCCCCGGTCTCCTCTTCACGTTACGACTTCTACAGACCACGGGTTTTATGCTCGAGTGGTCGAAAGCCGAACTCTTTCCCTGGGCTCGAATTCCGTTCGTCGGGTGGATGTGGAACTTGGACGAGGGCCGAATGTCTCTGCCGAGCCTCCGCCTATCGTCGGTGAAGAACCTGATGAGGGCCTTGGGCTGCTGGCGCACGGTCCCAGCCACGACGCTCGCAGTAACCATCGGCAGCATGAACGCCATGATTCCCGCGATACCCATTGCATCCTCCTACACCCAGCCGCTTATGCGATCCCTACGCGCCGCGCTGCGGGACCGCCGGTTCCAGTGGGACCGTTACATATGCGAGGTACCCCAGGACTGCCGGGACGCCCTCCCCGCCCGATCGGTCGCAGAACGCAGAGCACAATTTCTCATATTTCCCTATCTCTGCAGTCTCCAAAATATTGGATGCGGCCTTGCTGTGCGAGGGCCCGACGCAGAGCTCCGTGAGTAGCGTGAGTAGGATGCGGTACCACATGGCCTCGCGAGCTGCTTACGTGGCCGCCATGTATTCTGCTTCTGCGGAAGAGAGCGCGACCGTGTGTTGAAGTCGAATGCACCACCTAACGCAGTTTCCGTCGTGACCAAGGAAGAAGCAATAGCCTGTTCGGGATTGGCGAGTCTCCGCATCGTGCCCAATCGGAGTCGGTGAAGCTGTGTACTGCTTGAGCAGTCTCAGTCGTGGTGCTGGCGTTGCCAGTGGGGTCGCACTGCGTGCGTCGATCTCGATGCCAAGGCTACCACTATTCATGCCGACAACCAAAGAGCCATCCATCTCTCCAACAACCCCGTTCACCATGCTCGAGCCAAGCGCATCGACGTGCAGCACCGCTTCGTCCGCAACAACAAGGAGATTGAACTCTCCTGCGTGCGGACAGAGGCCAACACGGCTGACATCTTTAGAAGGCGCTCGACAAGCACAGATTCAAGCACCACCTTCAAGCTCTGGGCGTTCGAGACACGCGAGCGCGTCAGTAGCGGTCCTCGCGCTGTGCGCAGCAAAGCCTTGATGACTAAGCGCAGTCATTCTCGGTGTCCGCGCTACCGGACCGCTCGAGAACACGAATCCGTGACGTAGCATGCGGTCCACAGAGTTTTTAGGTATCCGGACGACGAGCTATACCTTTCGCCAGGCGGTCCCGGTTGTTGCCGAAAATGTCATGGATCATTCCTAAGCGTGAATATGGAGACCGGGTTGGAACTGGTATCAGAGCGTGGTCCCCGCCGGCCACCGGCTCCATGCGCGAAGCTTTCCGTCTTCGCTAGGGTGGGCACGGGCTTAATCACGTTTACCTCCACTTATTATGGGCTGTGCATTTGGGGCCAACTCCTTTCCGCGCCGGAGGTAGCTGGCGAAATCGTCTCAACGTCTCACATCGGTTTTGCAATAACTTCTCTATCTCATGCCGGGGCGTTACCTGGCAGCGGCATGGAGAGCAAAGTAATGGGCACGAGATTAATCAATACAGTATATTCTACATATTAAGCTGGTCGCCCGGAGCATCCATACACCAATCAAACAATTTGTGAATGATCAGACGGCCGCGGAGAACGTCCGCTCACTCTGAACACTGATTGCCGGGACCGCCACCCAAGGCTTCGTCTTTCCGCGGGCACCCAGGTACGGACGGCAAGTGTTCCGTTCGTCTACCTAGCTTCGACGGCATTTTCCGATGGGCACTCAAGGCTTCGTCAGGGGTAACCCAGCTTCGGCAGCTCCGACAAGCACAATCCACTCACCTGCAGGCAGATATCTGCTCACATCGACCCTTCGGTGACCGTCTCTAGATCAAGGGGAGACGTCCAAAGAGAGCCCCTTGACCCTAAATTTGCCCTTCTCAGTGCAACGGGAATTTTGGGATGTTGCTGACCTCGACCAGAACGATGATTAGCTATCGAACCTTTCTTGGTTATGGGCGATGGAACCTTTAGCTCTCTCGCTCATCTCACGAGTATATCCTGTACCTCCCTCGCTTCCGAGATCATGCTATAATCCATCATTGATTCCCTTCAGACGCTGTACGCCGGCGGACCCTTGGGTCTCCATAGCTTCTTGCAATCTGCATCTGCATTTTGTTCGGCCTGACCAGAAAAAACCGACAGGTTTCTGAGATTAGCTAATTTGGGCTGCGACAGACCGCCAGTCAAGGTCCATCAGACCTTCGGTTCCCCTCACCGGTCGCTCTCAAAGTACTACTTTTCCTGGAGGAAGAACTGCGCTGGGACTTGGTTCCTAAACGATCAGAGAGATGGTATAAAGGCATACGCTCCTGTTTTGGAGATTCCATCCTTCTAAAACTCTTTGTTGTAGTCTGCAAAGGCCAAAAAGTCCGCGACAGGTTCTGCGGCTGCCTCTCGAACCGGTACCGCCAAGGATGGAAAGGCCGCTAAAGGGAAAGGAGCGGCGGACGATGCGGCCGACGGAGGGAAATCCAAGGCTGACCTTGAGGAAGACATCAAGAAGCTGACCGAGGAACTCAACTCGGAAAGGGAGGAGCGCAACTTTTTCCAGCTCGAGAGGGTAACAAAGACCTTGTTTTTTCGGCCGGGCGACCTGGAGCACGAAAGCAGAGAAGGCTAACGAGCGAATCTGGTGATGTGACAGGATAAAATCACGTCTTTCTGGGACATCACCAAGAGCGAGCTCTCTCAGAGCAAGGCGGATCAGCTCAATAAAGACCGTGAACTCGAAGAGCTGGAGGAGAAGCACCAAGTGGAAATAAAGGTCGGGCAAGCTTCGTGTCCGGCCGCGGTGGATGGACATCAGTCAGTAGGGAACTGACACATGCGACACCTCGATCAGGTGTACAAACAAAAAGTCAAGCATCTTCTCTACGAATACCAAAACAACGTCGCCCACCTGCAAGCCGACTCGGAGCGAGCCCTCCAGATCGACCAAGAGGATCACGTGAACCGAGAGCAGCAGCTCAAACGAGACAAGCGAGCCCTCAAGCTCGAGCTCAAGGAGCTCGAACTCTCGCACGAGGACATCATCAAGAACCTCAAGCAGAAGCAGGACGAGGAGATCACTCGGATGCGGAACGACTTTGAGCGTCGAGCAAAGGAGCTGCACGGAAAGTACGACAAGAAGATGAAGGTCGTCCGCGACGACCTCGAGCTCAAACGAAAGAACGAGATCCACGAGATCGAGGAACGAAAGAACGGTCAGATCAACGCCCTGATGAAGAACCACGACAAGGCCTTCGGGGAGATCAAGAACTACTACAACGACATCACGCTCAACAACCTCGCGCTCATCAACTCGCTCAAGGAGCAGGTCGAGGACATGAAGAAGAAGGAAGAGAGGAACGAGAAGCAGATGGCGGACGTTGCCTTCGAAAACAAGCGACTCTCCGAACCCCTCCAAGCCGCTCTGTCAGAGTGCGACACACTGAAGCGACAGCTCCAGAGCTACGACAAGGACAAGGTGTCCCTCCGAGACACCAAGGCGCGACTGAAGCTCCTCGAGGATCGTCACAAGGCCCTGTCGTGGGAGCACGAGGTCCTCGAGCAGCGGTTCGGACAGGTGCAGAAGGAGAGGGACGATCTGTACGAGGGCTTTGTCGACAGGATCGTGAGCGTCCAGCAGAAGACGGGATTCAAGAACCTCGTCTTGGAGAAAAAGGTCGAATCCCTGAGAGATATGATCGAGAAGAGGGACCTTCAGGTCAACGAGATCCTCAAGGCTACCAACCTGGATCCCGGAGCGATGGCGGGTCTGTCGAGACGCTTAGAGGAGGTGTTGGACGTCAAGAACAGACAGATCAAGGAACTGCAGTACGATCTTGCAAAGGTCACGAAGGTGGGTTCGATGTGTCCCTTCTGTGCTTTCAGGAGCCTGGTCGCGCGTCCTCAACTTCTCCTCCAGGCACACAACGACATGATACGAACGTACGAGGCAAAGCTGACAGAATTTTCCATACCGGTGGAGGAACTGGGGTTCAAGCCACTCGTGATGAGCGCTCAACCACAACCAAATGCAGCGGGACTTGTGGCGGCTCAGTAACATCCGTGCTTGCTCCATTTGAATATCCACCATTCCGGACAGCATTGACCGGGTCCATCACCTCCTGCCTCCTTGTAAAAATATACTTCCCTTCTGCTGCGTGGCTACCGCGCAGTCTACGTGACTTCATTTGGCAACTGTCCGGCGAGGGAGGCGCGGCGGGTGACGATCGTTCCTTTGGTGGCCACGCACGGAGAAGCTTCACGTGGACATTCCAGTAGACCAACGGACTGCTGAAACCGACAACGAGGAGCTCATCGCCTTGCGACCCCAGCTCATTCAGCGACAGGGTGCTTGGCAATCTCGCCAAGTTCGTGTCTCCCCATCACCTTCAAATCGAACCCCTTGTTCCTGGTCACTCCCCCCGTCTCCTTCTTCTCCAGCTCCCTGGCGTGTTCACGCACGCTGTCCCTCAGTCGTTGTATCTCCCCGTCGATGTTGGATTGATCGCTCTTCAGCAGTTCCTGGACAGCTGGGGTGGGAAACTTCATGAAGAGGCCGCCAGCGAAGAAGTGCGTCTTTTTGGCTGTGCAGAAGAAGAAAGACCTGGATGATCCTTACGCGGATCCTTGTTGAGAGACCTCAGGGCCATGCGGTTGTCATTGCGTCGTCGGTCAAGATCGATGGTGAGCTGCTTTCGATGAGGATGTCTTCAGCAATCCGTTCCAGCTCAGCTTGATCTTTCGATAGGAATCGGGACGTGAGCGCGATGTCTGTAAGAGATCCATGATGGAACTATTCTTACTTTGTATTGACTGCATTATGGTCTGGTAGCATTTCGTGCTCAGAAAGTTCAAATCGGCAAACGTCGACGGGTGGTGGCACAGTTGCCTCGTGTGACACACAATCAGACTTCCGACGGCATCGGACTTCGTAACCGGACTTCGGACTTCGTAACCGCCTGAAGCTGGGTGCCTATAATTGGCAGGAAGCCAGGCGGCTGCCCCTTTCATCCCTCTGTCCATCCATCCTCCACGCCGAAACCAGAATCATGGGTGACGCGGCAAGATACTTTCCCACTTTCATCAAGTCGCAGCTTTGCGTATCCATCCCTGTCCCTGGGACCGACTTTTCAGGACAAACCATCATCATCACTGGCTCAAACACGGGCCTGGGGTGAGTGCGGTCGAAACCAAAAACCTAAACCGAGCTCCCGAGTGTTCATCAGCATTGCGATCATTGACGAGTTCGTTGATTGTCAGCCTTGAAGCGGCACGTCACGTCGCTCGTCTCAATTGCGCCAAGCTCATCATTGCATGTCGCACCGTGTCCAAGGGGGAGACTGCCCGCAAAGAAATCGAAGATGCTTTCGCCGGCAAGTCTGAGACCAAAGTCGAGGTGTGGCAGCTTGACCTCGGTTCCTACGACAGCGTCAAATCCTTCGGAAAGCGGGTCTGTGCGTTGGACAGGCTCGACGCTATCGTTGAGAATGCAGGCATCAGCACCCGCAACTTTGCCTTAGTTGAGGGACACGAATCGACGATCACCACAAACGTTGTATCCACCTTCCTCCTTGCCTTGCTGGTCCTGCCCAAACTGAGGGAGACCGCCAGAACGTTTGGCGTCGTGCCTCGGTTGACCATTGTCTCGTCCGATGGTGAATATCCCCAATCCTAACTTTGCCTGTCGATCCATCACTGCTCACCCCTTGTTGCTCTTTAACACACACATACACAGTCCACTTCTTCACCACTTTCCCCGAGAGCAAGGAGGCCGACATCTTTGCGGCTCTCTCCGATCCAAAGACGGCCCGCATGGCGGACAGATATAATGTGTCCAAGGCAATGGAGCTTCTCATCGTGCGCAAGCTTGCGGCCCTCCTCTCGGCGTCTCCTCAGCACGTTTCCAGCCCAGTCATCCTCAACACGGTGACGCCAGGGTTCTGCCACTCGTCGCTGGCCAGCGAGGGCGGCATCCCGTTGAAGCTCTTGGCGGCTGCTCTCGCCCGCCCCACCGAGGTTGGAGGAAGAACCCTCGTCAACGCCATCGAGCAGGGACAGGAT
Organism: Thoreauomyces humboldtii; assembly: GCA_027596035.1. Taxonomy (NCBI): domain Eukaryota; kingdom Fungi; phylum Chytridiomycota; class Chytridiomycetes; order Spizellomycetales; family Powellomycetaceae; genus Thoreauomyces; species Thoreauomyces humboldtii. The sequence continues at coordinate 9,168 of JADGJA010000178.1, forward strand.
TCGCACGGACAGTTTCTTAGCGATGCAAAGATTGCCCATGTGGCTCGCTGGGTGGAGAGCGACTATGGCGTTGAGGCGCAAAAGAAGCTGTGGGATCAGTTCTCGGTCGTCTTGGAAGGGGTGGAGCCGGGAATCCTGAAGAACATTTGAGACCTGTGTCTCGTTGGACAGTCCGCGCAGTCCTTGCCACCTGAATTGTTGAAATCTTCTTTCCAACCAAAAGCCATTACAGCATGATCTGGAAAGTCTCTTGATAGGACCTGGGCCACTTGAAGAACATGCGCTTTCGATACGAAGGGAGGGAGAAACCGAAGCTCCACTGTGATCCCTGCGTGATGTCGAAATAGTCGCAGTTTAGTCCATCTTTGAACAGCGACGACACGGTCAGCGTGCATCCAAAGTACCTCAAATAAGCGCTCCCGTCCAAGATGAACCCTCGAAAAGCGTCCTCGCAACACTTGCGCCGTTCTCAAAGCTCTGGTGTGTGCCCAGTGGCGCAGGGATCTTGCGTTGAAAACTCAAAAATAGCGAGAGGAGGACGTGGGTGAGAGATGACTCATACTGTATGTCCGAAATGTCCGAAAACTCTCTCGGCGCTGCCGTCATTCTGCTGGCTTCGATTGGGTGCACTTGCAGAGACCATTCCATACACATTGCGAGCACATGGCAAGTCTGAATCGCCCTATTGCACCTACGCTTCGTCGTTTCCGATTCGTAGACCATCGCGCAATGTCCTCGTCTACCAGCTCCCTGCCAGCCACCATGAAGGGTGTCCAGATCTCAAAAACTGGTGGCACAGATGTCCTAGAATACAGGACCGACCTCCCCCTCCCAGAACTCAGAGACGGCCAGGTCCTTGTCAAGAACGACTTTATCGGAGTGAACTTTATCGACACGTGAGCCTGTCCTCCCCCGGGACATTTTAGGGACGGCCCCGCACTTCGCTGACTCCCTTCTCCCCAACAGCTACTTCCGCACAGGTCTTTACAAAGCGCCTAGGCTCCCATATACCCTCGGTCGCGAAGGCGGCGGCCATATTGTGGCTTTGGGTCCCGGCCCGCACCCTCCCTCGCTTAAAGTCTCGAGTCCCGTGGCCTATCTTTCTGAAGGCGCCTACGCAGAGTACAGCGCTGTTCCCTCCGTCCACACCTTCGCCCTGCCCCAGAGCGTCGACACAAAGACAGGGGCTGCCAGCATCTTGCAGGGCCTCACAGCCATCACTCTCATCCGAGATGCCTACAATGTGAAATCGGGCGACTGGATCCTCGTCCACGCCGCGGCTGGAGGAATGGGACTGTGGCTTTGTCAACTCCTCAAAGCCGTCGGAGCTCACGTGATCGGAACCGCATCGACCGCCGAGAAGCGTGCCCTCGCTCAGAAGAACGGGGCAGAGGTCACGCTCGAGTACCCCGCCACCCTTGGTCACCAAGAATTCGTCGCAAAGGTGATGAGTCTAACGGGAGGAAGCGGAGTGGCAGCGGTTTTCGACGGCGTAGGAAAGGACACCTTCGACGTTAGTCTCGATTGCTGTGCGAGGAAGGGAACTCTCGCGAGCTTCGGTAACGCCAGCGGGGCTGTCCCGCCACTCACCATCGCGAGACTGTCCGCCAAAAACGTTCGCCTCATGCGTCCCACCCTGTTCAACTTCATCGCCACGAGGGAGGAGTTCGAGGGTCCCGCCAAGGAATTGTTCGATCTTGTTGGCACGGGAAAGGTCGCGGTGGCGGTGCACGAAGTTTATGACCTGAAGGATGTGGCGAGAGCTCAGAGCGATCTTGAAGCTCGCAAGACCACCGGAAAGCTGGTGATGAAGGTGTGATGAGAAAATGTCGTTTACTTGCAAATGAAATGGTCCCCGCAGCAAAACTCAAACCGAAGCGCGGCTTTCTATGCTGGGTGATGACGAAGATGTCAATGGAAGCGGGAGCAGAATTTGTATGATTCGGTGTACATCGGCCAACGCCATGGCTTTCTGGTGCGGCCGCGATGAAGGGATACATGCTCGCGTCGATCTGATCTGGATGGGGCTGTGTGCATCGGAATTTACTGTGTTCGCTAAGGCTGCTGCACGATTATGTTGTGGGAACAAGAAAGGATCATGTTACTATTCTAATGTAAAAACGAGCTGCATAGTTGAAGTCCAAGGTGGGAATTGATTGCGCTGTGAGAGAATTTTTAAGCCAAGCGAAGAGTCGCGAACTCGTTGGCGAGCTTGACGGCCTCGTCCACCTCGCCAACCTCGGTGCCGGCGCCAGCGGCGGCCTCGTCCTTGCCTCCGTTCTTGCCTCCAACCTTCTTGCTGACGACCGATGCCCATTCGGTAGCCTTGAGGCCCTTGGCGACAAAGTCCTACGAAAAGAAGCCCGGGAACTACGTTTAGACAGGCCGGACATGAAGCGAACGGAGTTTCAACACTCGAGGTTTCAAACATACCTTCGGCACAACACACTGGTGGCTGACCTTGCCTGCATCGCTGTCGACAGTGATAAGGAGAGCGGCCTTATTCTGGAGACCCTTGACGGTCTCAATTGCTTTCGCAAGAGCCTGTTTGTATCGAGATTAAGAAACGGAATCTTGATAAAGCGGAAATCGACATCCCTTACCTTCCCGTTACCACCGTAGGGGAGGACCTCGACGAGGAACATTTTGTCGGGGTTAGACTCAAAGTACGCCTTGACACGTTCCGCGGCCTCCTTCATCTCCCTCGCCTTGCGAGCCTTGTCGGCGTCATCGAACTGCTTCTTAAGAGCATTGAAGTCGGTGCGAAGGGCGTTCTTTCGGAGGACGGGAAGGACGGCAGCATCGAGCTCCTTGCCTGTGACCTTGAGGGCAGCTTCGAGCTCTGATGGCTTGTCGTTCAGGGTCTTGAGGTGCGCGACCTTGCGGTCGAACTCTTCGGCATGGCGTTGAACCTCGGCAGCTTCCTCGCCCGTGACGGCGACGATGCGACGAATGCCCTTGGAGATGCTGCTCTCCTCCAGCACCGTGCAGCGCTTGATGTCGCCCGTCTGTTTGACGTGCGTACCTCCACAGAATTCGACCGAGGTCTCGGCCCACTTTGCGTCCGATGGGTTCTTGAGCATCTCATCAACGTCAAAGCCGATGGAAACCACCCGGACGGGGTCGGGGTACGTCTGTAGGCCAGTCTACGAGTTAGCGCCTTGTTTCGTTTCGGAAATCTGGGAGTAAAAATGGTGTGAAGTCTTACTTCTCCGAACACGGCGCGAAGCCCGTTGATGGACCGCGCAGAAGTGAGGTCGACGTTCTTTGCAAACATCTTGTGATTCTTTCGGATGAACTCATTGCAGATGTCCTCAATCTCGGTAAGTTGGGGCATCGTTGGACCGGTCTTCGCGGAAAAGTCGAAACGCAGCTTTTCTGGCGCAACGAGGGAGCCCTTCTGGTCCACGACATCTCCGAGCACCTTTCGGAGCGCAAAGTTGAGGATATGGGTAGCGGTATGGTTGTTACGGATTGGCCATCTTCGGAGCTCGTCGTACGAGCAGTTGACCTTGTCACCAATGGAGAGGGATCCGTACTTCAGGTAACCGATGTGAAGTACGTAGCCGCCGAATGGTTGGACGTCCTCGACTTCGAAGTCGGCTTGACCATCAATGGTGATAGAACCCGTGTCGTACAGTTGACCTCCCTGCTCGGCGTAAAAGTTGGTCTTGTCCATAACGATTCCGAAGCGGCCCGTGGAAGAATCGCTAGAAACCGAGTTCTCAAAGTTGCCATCGGCGTAGATTGCCTTGACGGTAGCAGTGATATCATCTGTACCATGCTTGTAATGATCATCAGTGGTGGGCACGGCCTCGTTCTTTTCCAATTTTCCGAGATCGTGGATGTTCAAGGCAACGATGTCCGAGGTTCCCTTGGATTTGCGCGCCTTGGACTTCTCCTTGGCAGCGGCTTGCGCGGTTTCGAACTCGTTCTCGTCTACGCTGAGTCCGTTCTCCTCAGCCATCAAACGAGTGAGGTCGACGGGGAATCCGTACGTGTCATACAGCCTCCATACGAGCGCTCCATTGATCTTAGAGGCCTTCTCGCTCTGTGCCTGCACAAGGTACTCGCCGAAGAGTTTCTCTCCTCGGTCAAGGGTCTTAGCGAAACTCTTTTCCTCCTCGTTGAGAACCTCCTTGAGGTCATCAACACGCTTGGTAATTTCTGGAAACGCTTCTCCCTGTCATCCAAAAATATGTTAGCGCGGCAACGCATAGACTGCCGGGAAGCAAGATGCACGAGTTCTGCCCACCATTTCTGCGATGACGGTGTCGGCGAGGCTCGAGAAGAAACCATCAGTGGGAGTGTTGAATTTGTTGCGCACATAGCGTGCAGCACGTCGGATGATGCGACGGAGCACATATCCACGTCCTTCGTTGGAAGGCATGCCGCCGTCGCTGATCGCGAAGGTCAGGGTGCGGATGTGATCAGCGACGACACGGTACGCGGTGTCGATGCCGTCGGAGTCTTCGGCGCCGACCTTGCCCGCGTACGCGCGGGCACCAGTCAGCTTCTGGATGGCGGAGAACAAGCCGGTGAAGGCGTCGGTGTCGTAGTTGGAGCGTTTATCCTGGAGGATCGACACCAATCGCTCGAGACCCATTCCAGTGTCGATGTGCTTGTTCGGAAGGGGCTTCAAAGATCGGTCGGACTCACGGTTAAACTGCATGAACACCAAGTTCCAGATCTCAAGGACGTCCGGGTCGTCCATGTTCACGAGATGGGCGGCGTTTCGGCCTCCTATCCGGTCAAAGTGCATCTCGCTGCAAGGTCCGCAAGGTCCCTGGTCTCCCATCTCCCAGAAGTTGTCTTTGCTGTCTCCTGGAAGGATATGGTCCTCGGGAACGCCGATGTCGAGCCACATCTGACGGGCCTCCTCATCCGGGGGAAGCTTCATGGCCTCATCTCCTCCGAAGTAGGTAACGTACAAACGGTCGGCAGGGAGACCGTAAACCTTTGTCAGCAGCTCCCAAGCCATCGAAATGGCCTCCTTCTTGAAGTAGTCGCCGAAGGACCAGTTGCCCACCATCTCAAAAAAGGTGTGGTGGTAAGTGTCCTTGCCGACGTCCTCGAGGTCGTTGTGCTTGCCACCGGCACGGATGCACTTTTGAGTATCCGCAGCGCGCTTCAGCTTTCCGAAGTCAGAGTTTCGGTCCACGGTGCCCAGGAAGATGGGCTTGAACTGTATATTGGTGAGGTCAGAAGCAACCCGCACGGCGGAGCGAAGGACAACAAGGACGAACGTACCTGGTTCATTCCCGAGTTGGCAAAAAGAAGCGTGGGATCATCGTGCGGGATGGTAGACGACGAAGGTACGATTGCGTGGCCGTTCTTCTCAAAGTAGTCGAGGAAGGTCTGGCGCACCTTTGAGACGGGCCACTGGGTGGTCATTGTGGTGAGAGAGCGTCTGTGAAAAAGGTGGAAAGTCGCAGGACGAATGCGTTGCGATGCAAGAAGAGCCGAGAACGACGAAAACGACGACGACGACGACGACTGAGACTGAGACTGATGAAGGTTCCTTGTAGCTAAAGTCGCAAGGGAACGTAGCATGCAAGATCTCGAGCGGCGGGGGGAAAGTGGGAAATCGTCCAAGTATTAGAGACGACGCCAGAAAAGGCTCTTGGTCTCTTGATTCTCCTCTCCTCGTCCGTCGCAAGCGCATTGGCCATCCCCGTCACCCTTCTTTGATGCTGCGTCGTGCCACACAGCTGCACCGCATATCATCATCTACATTCAATCGTATCAGCCTCGGAAACAGCAACCGTTTGATACCACGGCAACCTTGTAAACAGTCCAAATCTGTGCTCTCGACGCTTCCCAGATACCGAGCGATCTCCACAATGACCTCAACAGCCGAAACAACAGCTGCCCTTCTCGCCGAACTGGACGCCGAGATCAAAGCAGTTAGGGAGAACAACAAGCTCCACAAGAAGAACAAAGATGCCGCCGCTGACGCTGCGGGTGTCGAAAAGTTGAAGACTCTCATGATGAAGCGAACGGCGCTCCTGCCACCAAAGGAGAAGAAGGCGGAGGCAGTCACGGCTGCAAATGGTGACGCCAAGGGACAGCAGCCGAAGGCGCAGAAGGCCGCACCAGAAGAGGTCAAGTTCACTCTCAAGACCCCAAAGGTACATAGACCAGGAAGAAAGGATGTACCAACCAGAGACGCATGCCTCTAAGATCTGATCCGATTCCGCCTCGATTCTCACTTCAGGGCACCAAAGACTACGATGAGAAGGAGATGGCGATTCGGGAACACATCTTTTCTACCATCACCGCAGTCTTCAAACGTCACGGAGCGATCACCATCGATACTCCCGTTTTCGAGCTCAAAGACATCCTTACCGGCAAGTACGGAGAAGACAGCAAGCTCATCTATGATCTGGAGGACCAAGGCGGCGAAAAGTGTTCGCTCCGCTACGACCTCACGGTCCCTTTTGCCCGATACCTGGCTCAGAACGGCATCACCAGCCTGAAGCGGTATCACATCGCGAAGGTTTACCGCCGCGATCAGCCTGCTGTAACGCGTGGTCGCATGCGAGAGTTCTACCAATGTAGGTCCTTCACTTGTTTTGACTGCTTTGTGCGATCCGACATGCTCACACTTCGGTCCCAGGCGATTTCGACATTGCTGGCACATACGACTCGATGGTTCCTGACGCTGAGGCCGTTCGCGTCATGTCGGAGATTCTGACCAACCTCGACCTCGGGGCTTTCACAATCAAAATCAACCACCGCAAGGTCCTCGACGGCATGTTCGAGGTCTGCGGCGTCCCCGCCGAGAAGATTCGACCGATCTCGTCTGCTGTCGACAAGCTGGACAAAATGCCGTGGGCTGACGTGAGGAAGGAAATGGTTGAGGAGAAGGGCCTCGACGGGGCTGTCGCAGATCGGATCGGCGAATACGTTAAACTGAAAGGTATTTCTGACGAAGTCTTTTTGGATCTCTGCACAAAATATTGACACAGTCGGACTTGCAGGATCAAAGGAGCTGTGTGACAAGCTCGACGCCGATGCCCAGCTTACTGCCAACTCAAACGCAAAAGAGGGAATCGCCGAGATGCGTACCCTTCTACGATACCTCGAAGTGTTTAACGTGCTCCCTAACGTCTCCTTTGACCTCTCCTTGGCACGTGGACTCGATTACTACACGGGTGTGATCTACGAGGCCGTGATCAACGAATCTCCATCTGTGCAAGGTGAGCTTTGGTTCACGAGGCGCAGGGCGGTACGGTTCCTTACTGAATCTCTTTCCCGTATAGATGGCGAACCCGTCGGTGTCGGTTCCGTCGCAGCAGGCGGACGCTACGACGAGCTGGTCGGCATGTTCTCCGGCAAGAAGCGAATCCCATGTGTAGGCGTCAGCATCGGCGTGGAACGTGTCTTCGCCATCCTCTCGCAACGACGCGACCGGGCGACCATCAAGTCGAACGAGACCGAGGTCTACGTCGTCGGCGTGGGAGCAGGGTTCCTCGAAGAGCGCATGAAGATGTGCGTCGAGCTCTGGGACGCCGGCGTCAAGGCAGAGTACATGTTCAAGAGGAAACCCAAGGACATCGCGACCCAGTTCGACTACTGCGACAAGGAACAGATCCCTCTCACCGTCATCGTCGGCAAGCAGGAGATCGAGAAGGGTGTCGTAAAGGTCCGAAGGATGGGACTGAACGTTCCGGAGGGTGTCGAGCGTGAGATCACGATCGAGAAGCAAGCACTGGTGGAAACGGTTCTTGCCCACCTCAAGTCTTTGTAGGGTCCGCGCGTACCGGTGACGTTTATTTCCCTCTTTCTGTAACTCGTTTCTAGACGTCGCGTAGACTGTCATTTTTCATCATTCATATCCCATACTAAAGTTGTTGGAATGGCCTCGAAAATCTTCGTGGTGACGACGCATGGGGGTCGCGCTGCCTGCAACATACGACAACGCTTTCACAAGGCCAGACAGCGAAGCTCCAAAGAATCGATCTATATTCAGAAATATGTACATATGCTACGTAGAAGCTAAGGGAATGAATGTGCGGAGATGTGGTAACTGCGCCGGGATTGCTTTCGACTTCGAAGATCCTACGTCGATCGCTTGCGAAGGCCAGACTCTTCCCACTTTCGTAATTTATGAGCTGGGTTCCTGCGCTTGATTCGGCAGACCCTCCGGAGGAAAGAACGCTGTCAAACCCACGGAACGAGAGAAGGCCTCGATCTTTTCAAGAGTTGGTAGGGATATCCGTCGTCTGAACCATGACCCCATCCGCTCCCTTTCCCCGCTTGACAAGTCCCGCGTCTCCGATTTTGGAGCCCTCGTCTTCCTCGTGCCACTCGTCCCTGTCTCCCGTTTTCGACCGCTTGATCATTACACCACCGTCCGACGACGCGTAACTCAGGGGCTTTCTCTTGATCCCGCGTTGGAAAAGAGCGGGCGACGACATAGCAGACCGTGGAGGTGAAGACGTGGAGCGTGCGGGCGGTGCGGCGTCGACCGGAGAACTGAGGGGATCGGCAGTGGTTGCCGCGGGGGAAGAACGTCGTGACTGCGTATCGTTCACGCTAGCGGCAGCAGCCATCAGGGCGGAGAGTGCGGCGGATCCAGGTAACCCCGAAGGGAGCTCGACGATGTTGTTCGTGGCTTGAAATGGAGCCACCGGGGGAGAAGGTTTCTGCTGTGCACGAGCACTATCCGCTCTCGTCTCGGGCTGCGGATCGACGGACGTTCTGTTCGTACGCGATGAGTTGCAATCCGCCGAAAAATCGGCAGCACCAGTTTGGTTCGTCGCAGCAGGAGCCGCAGGAGCCGAGGGCATTGCGGTCATAAAAGGCAGGAAGGTCGGGCCCGATCTATCGGCAGCGACGCTTCCAGTATCAACCACAGTAGGTTTTGATGTTGCAGGTGCAATGGTGCTAATCACATCCAGTGGCGCCGATACTTTTGGAGGTACAACTCCGACGAGATCCTCCATCTCCTCGTCCGAAGAGATGATGATGATCGCTGCCTCCACGTCCTTGCCAATATCCTTGTGTACGGCCTTGCCAATGTTCATGTTCATGTTCTTGACGTTAACGTCCATGTTCTTGCCAATGTTCATGTCAACGTCAATGTCCATTGCCATGTCGGGTACGCCGACGTCAGATGGAGCCGCAGACAATGCGACCCCCTGTACATCCGCATGTGGTGTCGAAACAGTTTCATTTCGCGTAGAAGTCGGCAAACGCTGTATGTCTAAACTGCGAGGAACTTCCTTAATCACGGGACTTGCTTCCTCAGGTCGGCTATACGCATCCGGGGGCCGGCGGTAAACAAGCGACGGGTTATCCCAGCCGCATGCCAGCTGAAGATGGGCAAGCCCAATCATGCTCGCGGCAGTGGGGTAGTTGGAGGGGTCCAACAGATCGATCTGTTCAGTGGCATCCCCCGAAAGCGAAAGCGATGCCCTGGTGGACCTCGGAATGCAAGCAAATAAGGATCTCCGGGAATCAGCTTCCGCCTCGGCATCGACTTCAAGCAATGTACGTGATCCCGCGTCGGGACTTGTCCCCGGTGACGGGGGTATAAAGCGAGATACGGAATGACTTTGATGGGAATTGTTGTTGGGCTCCGCTGATGGCACGACATCGGCTTCATCGTCCAAAATCTGATTGTCGTTTTCGTTCTGCATCGTGTCGAGCGCGGATGCTTGAAGTCGAGACACCACCGTATCTCCGGACGGATTCCCGTTATCTTCCTCTTCCGAGACATGAATACTACCCGGCTCTTCCTCGCTCGTTGTAGGTTCTTCCATGACCCACGGCCGGGGGACTCCTTGAGGGTGCTTTCTGGCACCATTTGCTGTCGGCACAACTGGCCATGTTGGCATGCGCTTGACGACTTTGGGGATCTCGTCTTCACTGAAATCACTGATGGATTCAGATAAAGACGAAGAAACAGTATTCTTCAAAGGAGGAGAGTCAGACGAAGCAATGGAAGCAGATGAAGCGACGGAGTGAGGCCTGGCAGGAGATGTTCGAGGTGGCAATTCTGGGGAAGCGGATTGCCGATCGGGAGGAGCAGGCGGAAGGACCCGTTTACGCACGCTTGGGCGCTCCGGCGTAACGGAACGCTCATCGCTTGATACAAGGTTCGTCAACGATCTTTTCCGAGTCTTTGGACGTTCGGGCGAGACAGAGTGTATAAGAAACGCAGAACTCCGATTGCTGGACGAAGGGACTGCAGGATGCGGTTTTGAAAGACTCGCTGCCTTCGAAACGACTTGATCGTTGGATAGAGGAGGCTCAGCCCTAGAGAGAGTGACTCCAGAAGACACGTTTTCAGGGCTCCGATGTTGTTCTGAAGACACATTTTGCAAATCGAGGGGAGGATGTCGAGTAGGCAAAGCTACTGCGGGGGACTGATCTCGAATGCTCGGATGCTGTGGGGATGGGGATCGAAGATCGGGAGGACTAGACGGGAGGTTTGACGGAGCAGGAGACCGTTCTCGAAAGCTTGCAGGAGACCGTTTGCGAACGCTTGCAGGTTCTGGAAATAGGGACAACGATTCAGACTCAGGGGAAGCAGAATCAGGCGAATCAGGGAAGCGAAAATGTCTACCGTCATGGCGATCATGTATGCCCTGCAATTTCCGGCCTTCATACGGGTGGAAGCGCTTCTTGTCCACATCAGCGGGAGGAGTAGGACGACGAGAATGAAGAGCATTGCTGGGAGAGGTGACGGGCGGAGGCTCGAGGGGCTCGGACTTGATCGTAGCGAGCGGTGCAATTCTTTCTCTTTTCACAACGGGCTCGTCGTCAGGACTTGGTGGCAAGCGCTCAGGTGCAACCATCTGGACCCAACGTGAAGGGACATGGTTCTTTGCATGCAATCGTGAAGACGATGCCGACCCGTTCGAAACGTGCGAAACGTTGGAAGGAGTATGTAAGTGGTGGTTCCCGTCCGAACCCGAATTTTGGCCAGGATGCCGAGGGGTCGTTTGCTCCACGCGGCGGTAATCTTTTCGAGCAGCTGTACTTTGAGATGGCCCAGGAGCGAGACGTCCATTCGGACGACGGTCTTCATTAGTGGGGCGCCCAGTCGGTTGCGGCTGTTGAGACGAAGCTTGTCGTTGGTGAGGGCTTGCAGCTAAGGGTGATGGATGTCCGCGAACATGTGTGGTCCCATGCGGATGGCCCGTACGCGGACGCGAACCGCTCCATGGACGGTGTTGAGAGGATGTAGATGGGTGAGTCGAGTGGAGTGGTCGTAGTGGTGGGTTCCCTCGCACTCCTGGTCGGGGATCTGAGAAGCGTCGCTGTCGCTGTCGCCCCTGTTGCTGCTGAACGACGGCAGCAGCGGACCGTACAGCTGGCGGCCTGCCTGATGGACGCTGCGGAGGTGGAATCTTTGGAGGCACCATGATGTGGAGGACGATGTTCACGTGTTCTGCCTGCGTGTCGGAAAGGTTATAAACGAGGTGTTTGCGTTGATGTCCGATCTGTCCGATCTTCATGTTTCTACATTTCAGTTTTCGAGTTTACCTCACTGTGACCGGCCCCGGCATGCTGCCTACTCTCGCCATCGCCGCCCTTACGCCCGCCCCTGCCAAATCAGGCATGCATGGTTGCATGATCCTTTTCCAGCACAACTGTATCCTCCTCCTCATCGGCTCCTTTCTCAACCTCTCCACGTCCACCAAGGCAATCACACTTTTTCCTGAGCAGATCCGGCTCGCCTTCCAGCGCATCCATGACGGCCTCCGCCACCAGTCGCCTCGCAGCCTTCCTAGACATCCCCGGTCTGGCCATCACGACCTCCGCGTGCATGATCAGGTTGGCATAGTACAGGTGACCGTCCTCATCCTGTCGAACCGGAACTCTCCAGGCGTCGCATCGGACTTCGTTGCGGAGGTGCAAGGCGAGCTCGCGGAAAGGGTGTCGACCCACGATGTGAGGTTGCACGTATTCGGTGACCCAGGGAAGCCAGTTGCGTCGTAGGAACTGCCAGACCGAGTCCTCGTCAAAGTCGTTGTCGACGAAGATGGCGCCGGTGATGGCCTCGAACACGTCCGACACGGCCTTGGGGGTCTCGATGGCCACCCAGTACTGCGACTCAGTCTCGAGCTCGCGTTGGAGACGGTTTCGCTCCCCGACCTTTTCAAAGAACCCGTTCTTGACGGCTTCGATCTTGGCTTCACGTTCGACAGCATTCTTTTTATGCTCTTCTGCCTCCGCGTACAGCTCGTTGCAGTAATCCGCAATGGCTTCATCCATGGGACCAGAGAAACGGTCGATGTGGTAATGAAGTCCCAGATTAGCGGAGATGCAGGCCAGGAAAGCGTTGTTGACTGCCGCGTCTTTGAGGTCGACTAGACGGCCGGGCGGGAGTTCCGGATACTTGAAGTAAAAGAACCGGACGGCGTGGAGGCCGAGGATGGCATCGCCTGGATTCGGTCAGAGGATGAATATTTTGCGCTTCTCGTTAGCCAAGGATAACATGAGAACGCACCCAGAAACTCGAGCCTCTGATAGTTTTGCACGGTCATATCATGGGAGCTCGGATGGGTCAGAGCCTCGGCAAGTAGCCAAGGGTCCTTGAACTTGTATCCAATGATCTTCTCGACTTCGGCGACAGCAATGCGCTTGTCAGGTCTCATCGGGCCCGTTGGTCTGACAAGATCTTTCATAGCCAACGTGTAGTCTTTCCAATCAATCATGAAGGCATCATGATAGATGTTATGCAGCGCCTGTGCTGCACCCTTGACGCCGTTGCATTCGAGGCACGCTCCAATAATGGATTCGACGCTGTCAGCGATCTGTTTGGTCGACAGGCCGTGGATGGCGCTGATTGCAGACGGAAGCTCCTTCTTCTTCGTCTGGTCATTTTGATTGGCCTCGAGCAGATCGTCATCGACCGGCACCTCGTCCTCACTCCACCCCTTGACGGAAATCATGGGACGCCACTCGGATCTGGGACAATGAGTCAACGGTTCGCGCGGATATGGATTGTGGAGACGAAGTGGGCATACCTTGCGAGCTTACTCGACACCATGTAACCAAAGATGTTTTTGATTACGCCGCGTTCGTAGAGTGCCCAATTTGACTGCAGGCGGTGACTCATCATGGTCATGACACCTTCGTGGCGGTGCGGATGGAGAGCGTACAAGTGCAGAGTAATGGCAACTTTCAGAAACGCATCGCCAAGAGTCTCTAGTCGCTCGTAGCTGAACTGCAAGACCGCCGACGGTGCTGCCAGGGCTTCGATAAGTTTCGGCAGCGTCACCGGTAGATCAAGCTTCTCTCGTAGTTCTGCGGCCCGACAAGCCATTTCCGTATAGTAGAGGATGGACGGAAAGATCACCGCCGTCTGGATGATGTTCTTCTTGATGGGGTATGGCTCGCAATACTAGTCGGTGACAAGAAGATAAGGATTGGATAAAAACCGCGAAATTGACGAACCGCGAACCTGAGGAATGAGAAACACTTCGGCATCCCGCAAGGCATCTACGCTCTCACTTCCAGCAATCTGAAAGCAAAACAAGGCACTTAGTTACGATTTTGAGCCGCTCGATTGCCTGAACATACGTTGTGGTAAGCAAGCATATTGAACTTCCGTGTAACCAGTTTCGCCTTGATAACGGGCTGGTCCTTTCGAATCAGTGCCTTATTCTTGACGGTGCTGTAGTCCGCAGCGCACTTGTACTTTGAATCTCCGAAAGGCACCGGATCGAAAGGTCCAACGTCCGGGCAGAGCTCCAGGGCAAAGAACTTTCGATTGTACTGCTTAAAGTCGAGTAGAACCTCGTCTGCCACCTCTGGTCGATAGAGCCGGGAGCGATTCTCGCGCTTGTCGAAGTTCACGCAAGCATCGACAGCAGCCCAGTCGATCAGCTCTGCGGCGCTGAGGGTGTCGAGTTTGAGAGCGCCGGCGCCTGGTTTGATTCGAAGAGGAACCATGATGTACGCGTAGTCCTCGCCTTCAGGAAAAAGTTTAGCTTTGAGCATGGGAGCCAGAACTTTATGACTGTAGATGCGCGACTGCCGATACTGTTCCAGAGTCAGGGATATGGCCTCGGAAGACGATTGCATGTATATTTGAGCCTTGGTAAGGTTTGGCCACAAGAGGAAGTCGAAATGGTTCAACGGGAGTTGAGCAACTGTCAGGAAGCCCAGAGTGTTCGTCGCCTGAGCCTGACTGGCGGAAGCAATGTCGATCACATTGAGGTGAACAGTGACGGTATCCGACTGATCCGGCATCCATGGCTTGAGAAGAATCTCGGGTAAAGCGACTTCGAGATATCAGTGACCTGCCATCCAAATTTGTTAATCGTCTTGGCACTCACTTTGGAAGCGCCCCTTCTTCTTTTTGGACTTCAGTGCAAGCAAATCGCTATGCAGACGAGACACGTCCGCGTCTTCAAGTTTGCTAGTTGACATGTGGCAATAAGTTGTGTCGTGCACAGGCCGCAGAAAGTTGTCAAGAAACTTGCGTTGATGAAGCCGCTTGATTGCTTCAAGCGCTGTAATAGAATCAGTTCTACTTCGATTGCATGTTGCCTCAAGCAATCCCGCTCAAGGTCTCACCTGCGGATCTGTACGCCAACGCACTAGTTCTCATAGGCTGGCCAACAGTGAACCGTATGTCCAGAGGCAGAATATTCGAAAGAGTAACGCTAGCCTGGAAGATCGTCAATTGTTACCGAAAGCAGCACTTTCCTTGAACGGGCGACATACTTTATAGCGCTCATCCTCGTCACTGGAGAATCCCATGATCAGAGCATACTGAGGACGAGTTGAGGTGTACTCGTCGACTTCCAAGATGCTGCAAAAGTGATGGAGTAGCGGAATGGCACTAGTCAACGATACACGGGCGCGAGTCGCTTCGACAACGTAGTTGTTGGGTTCGGCCCGAACGATCCCATCGTCTTCCGGGAGGTCCGTTCCCAGGGAAGTGGTCATTTCGAATTTGCGATCGATGTTGTCGATCTTGGCCCGGACGTCCGCTTCCTTTGCTTTCAGCAGCCTCAGATGCTGCGAGTGGGCCCAATTGTCCTGCTCGCACATCACGAAGAACTTCGAGTCGACATGTCGAGCGCGTCCTCGACACTGCAATATAACGTCATGGTCAACGCATCAGCTTTCGTATCGCGCTTGGCCAGGTCGCCATTACCTGAATGAAGTTAACCAGGTTCATCGACTCCTTCTCCATGTCGAAGCGCACGACAAGCTTACAACTCGGGATATCTAGTCCCTCCTCGGCCACCTATGGGAGAGCACTGTTGACAGGTCCAGTCTCATCGAAACCGAACGTCGCCTCCCTTCATCACGCACCTTGGTCGCAACAAGAAGATTGGTGTCGTGCTGTCGGAACTCCCGTAGAATTGTATTCTGCTCTGTGAGACGCATCGTCGCTTCAAGGCTATCTGGCGCCCCATTCTTTGCGCCCATGAGGCAGGCCGGTCTGATGAACGCTTGCAGAGGCGCATAATTGGCAATAACGTCCTTGAGTCGTGCTGCAGTTTCCCGACGCTGGACGAAGACGATTCCGGAAAAGCTAGGGTCGTCGCGATACCGCATGAGGATGTAGAAAAGCTTGTGGACCTTGGTGGAGATGTCCTTCTTCTCGGGCGCCTCGGGCGGACGTAGTTCGGAGATCGTCTGGAACATCGATCGCCTCTGTCTCTCCGACTCTGCCTGGGTATTGTAGTCTTGGGCGTACCCCTGAGCAAAGTTCAACATGTTGCGGTCGAGCTTTTTCTGCATGTCGTCCAGGGAGCGCATCACGGTGCGAGCGCAAGCCCACGGTCCCAGCTGACGAAGGATGTAGCGAGAATCCGTGATGGCTCGCTCGAGGTTCAATCCAGAAACCTTGCCCACGAACTGTGCGATGCTGTTTAAGATTTCAGGATCCTCGGACCTCTGCGATTGATAGTCGATGCGCACAGGCTTTGCTCTTGCAGAGTAACGAACGCTAGCCTCGGCAGCTGTTCAACCCACGAAACAGTCGTCGTCAGATGCCAGCGACACGTATGGCGATCGGAGTAGCGCTCACATAGCGAGACAGTATAAGCTTGACAGTCCAGGATCTTCTCGAGGTTACTAAGGACAGTACGTGAGATTGCATCGCAAGGCAGGCGCTCCTGATGAACACTATAACCCACTCGATCGCAACCATAGCCTGGTCGTCTGACGCGACAGGCGAAGCCGTGAGGCCCATAATACGCGGTCTGAGTTCCTTGTCAGTGGCCCAGTAGTGCTCTCTACAAAGATATTCAGAACTTGCGCAAGTGTCCTACGAACTGTTACAGCAAGCACGAACCTCATAAGAATGGAATATGCTGAGGCAAGAGGTCTTTATTAGTGTTCTGACCAAGTGATGTGAAAACCGACAGTGTCACATACGATGATCACCGATAGCGTGATGAGCTTCGTCGAATACTATCAAGCAGATCTTGTATAGAGTCAGGATGCATTCGAACATAGGTAAAACAGCCGGCGTTGAAGTCACCTGTTCCATCGTGAGGCACGAGTGATTGAGCGCTTCCACGATGACCTGACCGGTGGCGCACACCACCCCGTTCTTTTCAATGATCTTCTTCCATTCGGCCATCTTGTCACTACCAAGGATGTTCCCACAGACCGGAGCAATCTCCTGACTGATTTGATATTTGAGGTAGTCCTTCTGCTGCCAGACCAGCGGGACCGTCGGAACGAGGAACAAGGCGATCCGTTTCTGAAACCGTGGGAAAGTCGGATAATCAATGAGACTGATACGAGGCTTCCCAGGTAGGAGAAGGGAGATACGAGCACCTTTCCTCCATTCCTGATGGCATCTTGTTCCAATGTCACGTAGTACTTCGTCAAGAGCGCTGCCGGCAACGTCTTTCCTCTGAAACGACAATGTTCGGTGACAGGTTGGCTTGGGTCCACTCCGAGAGTCGCTTACGTTCCCGTATCCATCACAGCGATGATGTTTCGAGTCTTTGCCGTTTCCAGGATCTCATTCTGGTAGGGACGAGCTTCCTCGAGGCCTCTGGTGATGCCATCCTCTGCACGGACGGTGAAGTTGCTGCTTCTAAGCTGTCGAACAGTAGGCACGCGACGCTTCGATGGACGGGGGATGTCGCTGGCGCGTAGACCACTTGTGATGATCCTGAAGTCACCCGGATCGGTTGCTGGGTTCGTCCCGGCGGTCATGGCGGACTTCAATGGTGATCGCGACGAACGGAATGGAGATGGGATCGTTAGCGGCGCGACGGTGGGAATTTTGGGGAAGCGTCGGAGAGCCCTAGCCCTAAAGCGAGCCCATTTCAGCCTCAGTTATCGAGCTCTTCGTTGTCATTGTGATATGAAGTCTATGTCTACTCTGTATATTCTGACGTGAAGGGGAAGGGGAAGCTCTAGTCAGCTGTGATTCCTGCCACATGTCTGCCGCTCCAACCTCCGCACCACAGTAGATGGGGGGCAGTCTCGTTGCTCAACATCATTACATCATTCAGGACTTGCTGACCGCCTGCCTGCCGAGAACCTGTTCGCCTGACGCTTCGCATAAGCAGCCAAGCCCCGATGTCTACGCGTGGCGATGCTCGCGACAGCGTACGTTGCAAACCGCTCGTTGATGTCATGTCGATCGTACTCGCCGGGTTGCCTGGAGGTGGCGGTTCTCTTGTACCAGTCCTTGTACGTTTCGTGCTCTTCGTGAGCGGGGTCTGCCAAGGCTTCCAGGAAAGTCCTGAATCCATAGGGACCTCCACAGTCCTCGGGCGGGCACCTTCCTTGACCCGCAACGAAGCGAGGGTATTTCACGGCGACTTCGGCGGGTCGAATGAACTCGACGGTGATGGTGTGCTCCCAGCCGTCACCCATGTCATACTTGTATCCCATTTCTTGGACGCCGCGGTTCAGGATGACGGCGAGCTTGACGTTCTTTGCCCAGGCGAGGGTGTCGTCGTCGTAGTCGGGGTCCGGAAGACCGTAACGACGATCGCCGGCTCTGAACTCCCAGAGATGACAATTGTTCCAACCCATGGCGAACTGGATCACGTCGTGGAGCATCTTGAGGTTGCAAGTGACGGGGAAGTCGACGGTACGCCAGATGGCGGGTTGGGTGTCATTCAGGACAATGCGGACGCGAGCGATATCCTCATCTCCGCTCCCCCCGGCCGGCGTCATAAAGTGATGCTCCAGCGGCATCACGAGCGGAGGGCTCAGCGCTCGTCCAGGGGTCGACCGTTCGGCGAGTCGACTTTCGGCGATTTGGGCGACTCTGCGTGCACATTCCGCCTCGTCAAGGTCTTCAGGATCCGAATGTTCGCTGGGATCACTTTCGCTGGGATCTTCAAGCAGACATCGCATCCTTCCCTTGAGGTAGCGCGGGTACGTGACGGAAGGATCCGCAGGAAAGACGGCCTCGATCTCCACCGTGTGATCCCAGTTGTCACCCAGGTCGTACGTGTAGTCGAGCTTACGATGGCCCTGCGCGATCAAGACGGCCAGCTTTTCGTGTTTCCCGGAAGACTGTCGCTCGGGATAGTCCTCCCGCTCCATGAAGTCTAAATCCCCGTGAGTTTGACGCCCGATCCGGAATACGTAAGCGTGCCAATTGTTCCAGCCCATGGCAGCTTGGATGACCCTGTGGACCATCGCGAGTTCGAAGCCAACGGGCACCTCGACGGTCCTCCATATCTTCGGCCGCAGACAGTTCAGGCTGATTCGGAGCCGTGAAATTGTTTCGGCCTCCGTTGCCGTTGCAGTTGCCGTTGCCGCTGCCGCCGGGACGTTGTCGGGGACAGTCATGATGACGCTAGAGCTCTTTGCAGCATCTATGCAGCTACTTGTCCTGATAAGCAGGAGTGGGAAGCGGGAGAAGCGGGAGAAGAGTACCGGTATTGAGGATGGTGTAGCTTCGGACACCATCGGACAACCGAAGCTACACCATCCGGACAAGTGATCCAGGCGCCGACAATGATACAATTGCTGGCCGTCTGGTCAACGGACGTACGTTACGCAGCTGGTGGACTTGTAGCAAAACTTGGACTCTGCGACGACAATGCATATATCTATTTCAAAATGATGTACAACAAGGCTGTGGAAGGGTTGTTCCATCAGCCACTCCACTAGCTCTCAAACCCGTTTCTCCCCATCCATGACCCTCACGTCCATCAGACCCTCCTGCCTGGACATTTTCCTGACCTTCGCCTTCCACAGCACCTTCGTCACGACCCCCATGCACAGGAAGGCGATGACGCCGATGAGCTTGACGAGGGCGAGACCGGCGGTAGCGCAGAGCAACCCGATGACGTAACCCGCTCCGCTGGCCTGCGTGACGCCGATGGCGAAGAGGATGGCGTTGGTGCCGAGGTAGAGGAGCATGACGGCGGTACGGAAGCTCTTGTACGCGTCCTCCTGGTCCGGTCGCTTCTTCTCCTTCTCGGGTTCGAGCGGGAGGGAGCGGAGGTCGGTGAGGGTCTCGGTGTAGTGGTCCGCGAGCTCGGTGGTCGAGGTGGAGATGTGGACTTCGGCCATGGCGTGACCGTCGGCGGTCTTTTCGGATGCCATTTTGACTGACGGGAGAGCGATGGGACGCGTGTCGCCCTTTGTTCCCCATGATACGTCGTGGAGGTTGGATAACGCGTAGACGGTCAGGACGTTGATGTAGGAGGGAAGGAGGATGAGATCTGCAGGGACCGGGATTATGTCAGGAGGGATCGCTTCACAGGAAGCACGTTCGAACGGAAGACTCACATTGCACGAAGCACGTGAACATATGCGCAAAGTCCCATTGCAGGAATCCGGCGATGAAGTAAACTCCGACGGTCGATGCAAGCGTGACGCAATAGATCCAGTTCTCCTTTCGTGTTGCGGACAATTGCAGGTCGAGCCTCTCCTGCATGACCTTTCCCATCTGGAGAAGAATCGTGTTGATGAGGAATTGTCCGCCGTCCTTGGTCGTGTTGTCTGCGGAGCTCAAGATGGGCGTCATCATATCCGAGTAGCTCGTGCCGGGTTCCGTCCGCAGAAACTCGATGGTCGTGACCAATCGACGGATGAGAAGACCGATCATGACCAATCCAATCACCCCGAAACCGCACATGACGGCTTTATAGATTCGTCGGAAGGCTTGCGGTCGATTGCCGAATGAGATAACGAAGAGGCAGACGAGAACCACTGGGTAGGAGAATTCAGCGATGTCGAGGATAACATTCACGATTCGCGTCTTGACGGTGGTCGACCCGTCTGCAGTGGTAGGGTCTGCTAGGATTTGCTGGAGTGAAGACCATAGCGCCACAAATGTCACGGCAAAGTTTCCTAGAGAGCCCAAACAAGGTCAGCTTGAAGACAAGATCAATCAGCATGTTACTGAAACTTACCCAAGACAAACCACGAAAAGAGCTGGTTGACAACATTGTAAACATATTGAACCAGGAATGCGCCTTTTCGGAGGAACGAATGTTCGCTCTTCCACACCCTCGTGATATTGGCGATGGCGTAAAAGCCAGCGAAAAGACTTCCGTTGAGCCATCGTCGCCGCTGACTGAGGAACTCCGGAACCGAGTCCGGGACATCGGTGTAAGCGACCGCTTCCCGCACGTAGTGAAGGGTCCAATTGGCGCCTTGCTTTGCGCACAGCTCAAAGCAGAGAATTCGATCTTCGGCGAGGTAGAGATTGGCGGAGAAGATGGACTCATCCCGGGCGACACCGGCGCGATGCTCGCCTTCGAAGTATTTTGCCATGGGCCCGGACCCTGGTCCCACGTCTTGCAGCGCCTTCCACCGGTACGCGGAGAAGGCACCGGGAAGTACGCTGATGTAACCGAACGCCGACTCCAAGGACTTGTCGAGGAGGTTACTGTTCTTGTACTCGAAGTTTTGGGAGGCTACGAGCGGGTTGGCCAGGTTCTTGAAGTAGGTGAGACCCTCTCCGAGGTCAGCGGCGATTTCACCACAACATCCGCCGATTTGAGGGTTGCGATAGAATGCCTCCCACAGCGCGTACAGACTGTTAGGTGTGGGCTTGGTGCCGACGTCGATCAGCACGCACACTCGCGGATCGAGTTGAGCTGCGAACGCTTTGAAGAACCATCGGTGGGAGTTGATCTTCTTGGCGTTTTTCTCCTTGAGGCAGAAGATGGTCTGAATGGGCGGGATGCCCTGAGCCGCGCCCCACAGCTGCATCTTCGAGTCGAGAACGGTCTGCGCCGTGTACTCGAAGATGTGGGCCTCGGTCTCGTGACCGTTCACTGCTGACTGGGCGATGCCGTCCTGATACACTCCCATGACCTCCAATACCTTGAGGACGTTGGGGTGAATCTTGGATCGTCCGTCGGCGACTTTGACATCGTGCAAGACAGGGTCAGCCGACATCACCTGATCACCCCTTCCAGAAGTCGAAACATACCAACGCAAACGACCACTTTTTCCCAACCGTGCGCGTCCCAACCGAGGCCGTTCCTCTCGCAGAGGAACTTCATGTTCTGGGCGAGCGCAAACATTGTACGGTTGAATCCTTCTTGGTCTTCGTTGTACAGAGTGACTACGACCATGATTTCGATGGGCCGTCGGTAGATGCCGGCTCTCAACGTGTAGCCTTTCGATATGAAGTCATCCGGGTCTACAGTTGGGACACGTGTGAGCAGGGATGGTCCATCATCGTCTTCCAAAAGATGCCTTTGGCCGGACTCACCGCATGTGGCTGCCGTGTATCGCAGAGTCTCAACCTCCTCCCCCTCGATTCCTCCCTTTGCCCTCGCCTGCGGCGTGGCCTTTTGTGAGATGACGAAGTTTCCCGTTGGACTCAGTTTGACGGTCTTGACCCTTCTGTTGATGGTGGTCCGTCTCCTTCGAGGAGCGTTGCTGCTGGCGTAGGAAGGGGCAAGGGAGGTGGTGGAGGTGCTGAAAGACAGGGCTGGGGCCAGCAGGGGAGATGTTGGGGCGGAGGGGTGGCCGTATGAGTCGTGCTCTGCCTCGAGATTTATGCTCGACATCTCGGGATGGTACGGGTTGCGAGGTGGATCATGCTCGGGGTTGTATGGTGGATATCGGTCGTCCATTGCGTGTTTCTGGGAGTGGTGCGGGCGGAAAGCTGGCGGAGATCTCTAGATCGCGAGGCCTCGAGGAGGACGGACAGGCAGACAGCGGACAAGGAACTGGCACGGAGGTCAGATGCAGGAGGTGAGGGATTGAGAGGCTTCTTGCTGTCCTTGGGGGGCAAGCGAAGCCAGGGTCTGTGAGGGATGCCTGCAGGGATAAGTGTGTTTTCTCGCTGATGCAGAGTGCGGTGATGGTTGTACTGTGTGCGGCGGGCGCAGCAAGAAATTTTCGAGAGACCAGAAAGAGACACACCGAAAGAATGCTGCGGTGAGGGGACTTCTCCCGTGGCTGTGGGGGGTTGACAGGTCTCACTCAGCCCTCCCTGTGGCTCTCTCTCCGTGCCCATCTGCCCGCGCTGCCGAGCTGCCCTGTCCTGTCTGATCCCGCCTCAGCTATTCATCTCGCAGGGCGGAGAGTGCCAGCAAGGGGGACGTCCTGTTCATTTCCAGCAGGGCGGAAGTACACATGTAACTTGGTGATAGGTGGTGGTGCTTGCATGATAGGTGGTGGAGCTCGCCCTATCCTTGCTAAAATGAAATCGAAAAACCGGTCTGAACGTAGCGTTCGACGATCCCGATATGAAAACCACTCGACCATTTATTTATTCACAGAACGATCAGATATCCCTGGCGCCCTCCTTCTGCTTCATCGCATCTTTGAACTCCTTGCTCTTGTTCGCTCCATCCACCTCTCCACCTTTGGCTCCCCCCTGCCTTCCCGCCTCCTGCTTGACCGACTTGGCGCCTGGTGCCGCCTTCTTGTTGTCCTTAGGGTGAGACGTCGTCTCGCGTTCGGCCGGGACCTGTCCCTTGCCTTGACTGTTGTTGCCGTACCCCGCCGCCGCCCGCGTCCGTGGCGACGTCCCGAAGCACCGGGACGGTCGGAAGAGGAGGGATGGAGGGGCGGTGTGGGAGGAGGAGGAGGCGACGGCGTGGGAGAGGGACGTGGTGATGAAGGTGTGCGTCTGGGAAGTTGGTCGGATCAGGAAGGAGGATCGGATGAAGGTCGACATTGCCAAGTGGATCGGTGGTTGAGTTCTTGTGTTGTTGATGTTCTCGCTCTTGGTATCCAAAGAGTCTTTGCAGATAGATTTGAGCTGTTGCGTTGAGATATGCAGTTAGGTTTTGTTTTGAGCCTTATATCCCCCGCGTGTAAGTTGGGGGGGAATCGTCGTCATCGTCTGTCGAAAGTGCCGTTTTTTCTCCGCAGCAGGCTTCAACCCCACTCGATCCTCAGTCCTCACGCGTACGACTCTAATGTCGGGACGGTGTCACGGTGCTCCAGGCAGTCGATCGCAGGTCATAGCAGGGAGGTTATCGAGCAATGAGAGAGTACGGTCACGTAGGATATCAAGCCCATCCAATTCAGGTGTCCGGCTTTCGATACATGTACTTGCGGTCGATCGCAGTCACAGCAGGGACATGTCGAGCAATGAGAGTACAGTACGATAATCCAAAAAAAAAAATGGGAGGGAGAGAAGCAAAAACGAGGCAAGAAAGGGAAGCGATACATCACCCAGCAGCGGTCTTTTGTCTCTCCCTTTCTGCATCCGTCGCAGCAGCTTGAGTCCTCTCTCCCTCCTTTAACAAGGCCTCCGAGCTCTTGCTCGACAGCATGCGAGGCATGTCCGGAAGCGACCCTGAAGACGTCGTGGTGGTATAGGCGCCAGGTTTGGCGGCCGTGACCTGGACCCTCTTGGCTGACATGACCGTCGGGACCACCATGGCCACCTGTCGAGGAACCGCAGCTGCAGCAGCCGCAGGTGGGGGAGGAGGGTGAGCTTTGAGTTCGTCGGCATCGAGCGTGGCCACCAGAGACAGGGCGGCCAGTTGGATCGCGTCCAGTGAGCTTCGCGCCTTGGACGCAGACTGAGACTGAACAGCGACCACTTGGGGAGGCGGGTCGGAAGGGGGTCCGATGTTGGCGAGGATGTGAGTGGAACCGCCACCGCTGCCGGTACCGCCGCTTGCGTTGCTACTGGTGTTGCTGAGAGACTGGGCGGGAGGTGGTGGGCGAGGGGGAGCGGCTCTTTTGGGC
>JADGJA010000179.1:0-33148 GCA_027596035.1 Thoreauomyces humboldtii
GATGGAGCTTACTAAGCACAACCTCCTCCTCCTCGTCCTTTTGACCGAGGGACTACGTTCCTCGTCCCCGTCGTAGAGGAACGGAAGGAGATACAAGTAAGGGCCTACGAGGGCTACGAGGAGCCGTGGTCCGAAGGGCCGGACCCTCCCTCGTCACGCTAGCGAGTTGCGAAAAGTTCGTAGAGTTGAGTCAAGGCTCAAGCTTTATGTGCAGACGGAAATCATATTCAGGAAGCAGAGAAGGTCGCACTTTTATCCGTCAGGGAGAAAAGGTACTCTATGTAAAGGGAATGGGATGATGGGGTGAGGTGGGTATGCAAGGGTGCCATCTAGGAGTGTAGGGCGAAGTCTAGGAATCTAGTAGACGATCTTGAAGGCAGGCGAGGTGACGACCTCGTAATCCGCAGGCTTGGAAGAGTCACCAAAGTGCTTGAGGGAGGTGAAACGGATCTTGTACTGGTTGTTTCCAGCGGGGAGCTGGGAGACCATCTCGTCGGCGACGCCGGCGGTGGTGCTGGGCTGGAGGGTGACGGCACCGTGCCACTGGTAAAGGTTTCCACCGACGACGTACGACTGGGGGGAAGTGGAGTCGATGTTGCGGGGGGCGTTGGGAGTGTAGGCGTTTCCGGCAGCAGTCTCGATGACACCGAACGAGGTGGAGAGACCGGGGAGGTTGCCGGAAGCGAGGATCACGTCGACGAAGGCAACACGGGTGGACTGAGCGAGGACCTGGAGGATGTTGAGTCCGAGGGTGGCGTTGACAGTGGATCCGGCGACGATGGGAGCCATGTTGGAGTCGAACACGTTGGTGACGGCGTTTCCGACGGGGTCGCTCTGCACCATCATCTTGACGTTCTTGAAGTTTCCCTTCATTCCCATGTAGGGGATCTGGACGGGAGCAGCGGACTCTCCGGACTGGACCTGGATGTAACCACCGTAGATGGGGAAGAGCGAGGCGTCACCCTTGGTAGGAGCGGTGAACTTGGCGGTGATGTCGATCGACTTGCCGGCCTGGAGGGTGAACGCGGTGTGGGAGAGGGAGACGGTGGCGGGGGCGGCGGTGCGGATAGGGTTCTCGAGAGGCATGTCGTTGCCCTTGGCGAAGGGAGTGGCGAGGCCAGAGTCGAGGTGCTTGAGGGTGTACGAGACGGCCTTCTTGCCAGAGTTCTTGACGTTGAACGTGTACGATGGCTTGATGTGGATGGTGTCGTTGAGGGCAAGGAACGAGGGGGTGATGAGAGTCTGGGCCTTGATGGCGTTGTTGATCTGAATGAGACCGCCTCCGGCACGGATGGGGGACTCGCGGAGGGTGGTGTTGTAGACAGGGGTGATCTGACCAGAGTTGCGGAGAGCAGCGAAGGTCCTCTCGGGGGTAGAGCTCTTGCCCTTCTGCTCAAGGTAGAGAGCAACGGAACCGGCGAGGTAGGGAGTGGCCATGGAGGTTCCGCTCATGTAGATGTAGTCCTCGGTGAGGCCGGAGACGCTGGCAGCGTGAGGGGAGATGGTGCTGTAAATGTTTCCACCGGGTCCTGCAATGTCGGGCTTCATGTGGAGCTCAACGTCAGTTCCCCAGGCAGAGAAGTCGGAGGCGGTTCCAGCGGTGGCAGCATCACGGAGTCCTTGCTTCTCGGAGAACTCGAAGAGAGCAGTGGGGTTGGCCTTGAGCGAGGCAAGGAGAGCGGTGGCGGTAGCGGCATCGAAGTACGCACCGGGGATGCCGACGTTTCCGTTGGCACCGGCGGGAAGGTTGTAGATCAAGCAGGCGGAAGCGTTCTGAGCAAGAGCGGCACCGCACATGACGGAGGTTCCGCAAGCGGCACCACCAGCGGCGGGAGCTCCGTACTTGACCAGAAGAGCCTTGCCAACCGTGGCGTAGGTCTTGGTAACGCAAGCATCGGTGGGGTCAGCGACAACGATCTGGTACTTGGGGTCGTTCTTGAAGGGTCCACCAACAGCGTTGTGGACGTAAGGGTACACGGCACCGTCGGCTCCGATGATCTGGGAGAACTCCTGTGCGTGGTTGTCCCAGGATGCGACCGAGAGGGCAGCGGGCGCGTCGGAGGGGCTGCCGATGGAGAACATACCGGCGTCACCCTCGTTTCCGGCGGCGACGACAACGTGAACACCGGCGCGAGTGACACGGGCGATGGCGTCGGAAAGCGAGTCACCGTCACCGATAACACCGGGGGATCCCAGGGACATGCTGATCACATCAGCTCCCTGCTCGAAAGCGTGGTAGACAGCCTTGGTGATGATGTCGTTGCCGCTGTCGCCTCCGCATCCGAAGACACGGAAAGCGCCGAGCTCGGCGCCGGGCGCAACACCGACCCAGGGAAGGGCGGGGATGAATCCAGGGGTGGTGATGGCGCTGGCGTCAGCGCCGATGATGCCAGCACAGTGAGTGCCGTGGGACTCGGAGGAGCAGTTGTCCAGGGGGTCGTTGTCGGGCACGGGCAAGTTGTTGGTGGAGGTGTAGTCGTCTCCGACAAAGTCTTCACCGAAGGAGACCTTGAATCCGGGTCCGAAACCGCCGCCGAGGGCAGGGTGGAGGTAGTAGACACCAGTGTCGATGACGGCGATCTTGATGCCCTTGCCGGTGTGGCCGGAAGCGTGGACATCGGCAACACCGGTCATGGCGTGGGGAGTGATGTCCGTGTCGACAGCCTTCTTGGCGGGGGCCGGGGACTTGCTTGCGGCGGCAGGACGCTTCACAACGCGGACGGGAGTGACCTTCTTGGCGCCAGGGATGGCGAGCAGGTCAGCGGTGTCGTGCTCGCTGTGTACCACGAAGGATTGTCCGTGGAACAGAGACGTGGTGATGGCGGTCTTGCCAGTGATGGTCTTCTTGTTGTAGGCGGTCGAGTTGCGACCCTTCAGGAAGTCGATGATGTGGTCCATGGGGCGAACGAGGGGAGCCTCAGCGTCGAACTCAACCATGTATGCTCCGGGAATGAAGGAGTGAGCAGTGGCTGCGGTAGAGCTGATCTTGGGAGACTTCTTGAGGGAGGCCTTGGCGGCGGGGGCAGGGCGAGCGCTGGCCAGGATGTTGGCGGAGAATGCCGCAGTGACATCGGCAACGGTGCCGAGGTGGGCAGGGGCGACGGACCTGGCAGCGTCAGCGGCGACGACGCCGAGGGCAAGGGCCGATGCAACGGAGAGCGAAAGCTTCATGGTGAGAAGGATGTTCTGAGGAGGCGGTGGTGGTGGTGAAGGACTCAGGAACGGTTCAAGAAAGCTGCCAGCAACTTTCAAGGGGAGGGTGGGTTCCTTTGGGATTGGGTCGGTGGGGAAACGGAAAGGGAGTCCAACGGCAGAGTTGACTTTATACCGACGACGCCGTCGCCGGTGCACGCACACGTACACGCAGAGACGAATACTCTACTGTAGTGTACATCCGGTGGGCGGCCATTCCTTGCGTGGTCGGGCGTTTGCCGATGCTTTTCGACGGAAAGGGCACAAGAGGACCTCGGTGTCGTTTGAGCCCCCGCCGGGAAAAGGGTAGTACACAGCAGGCTTTATTTTCGCCGTACACCGATCATGCTTGCCGGTCGTCGCCCTGCCGCGTCCGTCCTGTACTGCGCAAAAGCGGTGGAGTTGGACCGCGATGCTATCGGAAAGGTGGTGGCACAGTCACATCCGCCGTACGCATCTTTCCCTTGTGACACACGGTGTTCCCTTTTGCACATCATCCTTTCGACGGAGCGAAAATCTTGCCGCAGTTTTTTCGTCTGCTGGCCCCTTTCCCGTTCTCGACGAACAACGACCATTTGACTTTCTTTGCTGCACACAGGCACACAGCTTCGCCGGATCAGGAAATCTTTCTCCCGATCTACCGTCCTCGAGACTCCCCAACGATGGCAGCAACAACCCGGCCCCGGTAGTGCCGGTCCACCAACGTCGCAATTGTCAGCTGGATGACCGCCTCCGTCCCCACCCATTACCAAACTTTGTCTACTTTGGATGCGGTCACAGGGATCGTGTAGGCCCGGTGCCAACTGCGGCACACCCGATGTTGAACTCTCCGAAGTCTGTGCGTGATTTTGAGCCACATCTTTTAATTCACTGTCCTCTCGGTCCGAGACTGTCGGCACCAAACCGTCCTTCAGCTTTCCACATGCAAACCCAAACCATATCCGTCGCGAAGGTTGATGTGAGACGAAGCCTGCCGGGAGGGCCCCACAGTCGTAGGATTTCGCTTGGTGTGACTATCGATATTATTGTACTGTACATGTGTACATGTAGATTCAACTGTACTGTATACAGTATCATACATAAAATTGTCCTGCCGCTCGCTGCCGCTCGCTGCCGTTTCGGCAGGTACTGTAAGCCTCTCAAGTCAATATGGCCGGTTTGGGACAAAGTTATGTCCGGAACGGTCGGACCCACTTTTTTTGGAGACAGCACCCACGGGCATACACGGCTGTACGCGTACGTGGTTTACTAAGTTCACATGGTTTCGCATGACTCTTCAGGCCAATGGACATACAACTCGTTACCTCCGGGAGATCACCAGAATCCCAGGCTAAGACGTCCCACACGGTCGCTCCCTTGCAGGGTCCAAGTGGCCTCCTCAAAGACAGAGACAAATCCGTGACTGCACGCCAAACCCTCAGCCTTGACTCCACTGCACGTGAGGGGGACTCGCGAGTGACCGTGCTTGGATCCACTGTCTTTGTGTCGCGAGAAGAGCTAAAGGCAACTAGCTACTCCGAGTACCACATTGAAACTTCACCCGATATACCCTCACCGGCTAGTATCGATGCGTCTCGGACCGTCTCCCAAGCATTTCATGCCAACTTTTCTGACGGGGAGGGTTCGAGGAAGTCTCGGAGAAGGAGAGCTCTTGTGGTGTTTCAGGCTCGAAATGTGGTCCTGCACTACGATGATGGTCGAACCCAGGATCTGATGATGCCACACGTGTTCCAACGGGCGTGGCCGTTACGGGAAGGAATACTAGTCCAGTTCCGAAATCCATCGGAAGATTCTCCTCCCATGCTCTATACGCTCCGGCAGTCACTGGATAGCTTCCGTCCCGTTGCGCTGGTTTCGTCCACCTCACCGCCAGAAGACCAAGAGCATAGCCCCACTCCAGTCATCAAGAGGATTCTGATGGTGGGCTCAGCAGTCAATGATGACCCATGGATAGTCACTTGTGACACGGCTGGCAATCACGCTGTATGGACTTATCAAGATAGCCGCCGCGACCCTTCTCAAATTATCCACCTGCGAGGCGGCTTGATGGGACTCCAAGCTTTCCAAGACGAGCATCTCGAAGGTGACGTTCATATGCGACTTATCTGGAAAGAAGATGCCGAGCATAGTCTGAAGTATGTATATGTGACTTCATCAATATCCTTCTTCTGGAAGTCCTGACATTTTCATCCTAGCCTAGGAAGCGGAGCCGACCAGGTATTCGTCGCTCACAATTTAGACGGGAAGTCTGCGTTATGGTTCTTGGGGCGGCGTGAGGCACAGCATGTTAAGGAAGAGCATCAAACGAATTACAGCCGCCGTTCATCTACATTGGTTTTGGATTCAGCACCGGACGGGACAGTTTTTGCGTGGACAACATCACTTTCGCCAGTTTTGGCAGCAGTGCCAGTGAAGGCAACACGATCAAAGCACTTCGATGTTCTCGTTTTGGATATGGATAATACCATGAAGCTCTGGTCTGGCGCATTTCCCTTGATCGACTGCCATCTACCACTCCAAAATGAGGAGATCAGATTTGGCAGCAAGCGACCCCGTGTCGATGGCTCAACCGATGAGGAGTCTTCGACAGATCCGGTGCGCAAAGATGCGAGAATCATCAATCTCACAACTGATTCCGACACTCGCGTTATCGTACACTTGTCGAACGGGCAAGAATGCCAGGCAACGTTACCGTATCAAATGCGGTCAACACCCGTATCTCTATGCTTGGCAGCTCTGTCGCATGCTTTGCCGCAGGAGCTTTACGTGGAGTTTCTTCATCGCCTTCTGTCCTTCCACTTCGGCCGTGACCCGTTCCGGTCGGGATCATCGCAACGCGAGGAGTGGACCGACTTTGTCACCACTCTACTCTCGTTCTGCTGTGACGAGCAAGCCGTAGTTCCGCCAGATGCTATCACACCACCATCGACACCGCGACTGGCGCGATTGATGCGCAAGAAATCAGAGACTCTGGTCGGGAAGTTGCTGGCAACCTCTGTACCGGCGACAAGGACGTCCCCTTCAAGTCCTAGTCTGGTTGACCCACTAGCAGCAGAGTTGGCCAGTGCACGAGCGCTGAACTTCCGTCACCATACTCGACCGTCATTACGTGACCACCTTGCCAATGTTCTGACGTGGTTACATGTTGTGTACGAGGAATTCAAGCTCGACACGTTGCTGGGGCGATCGCAGAGGGCACTGGGCGCTCTTCTGTTACGAATGGCTGCGTCCATCGGGAAGGCCGAGTATGTCGAATACTATCAGAGAGATGGCCTTTGTCACGTGGGACCTTTGTGGACTATTGCCGGTACGGAATTTATGCATTTCTTATCCCGAAACTTTTTCCTATGCTTACCTAGCAAGGTTTGGTTCTGCAGCCTCCAATACGGCCGCTGAGCATCCAGACGCTCCAATTGATATTTACCAATGGATCCTCAACTCCCTGCGTGGAATTGAGAAGCGGAGAGATGTATTTGCAGATCACTCGATGTTCCAGCGCCAAACATCGAATGCTATTACGACCTTCCTCGATTCTACAAGATTGAACCGAACCTGCTCCCTTTACCGAGCGCTTATCGATGGAGGATCGGAAGCTTTAGTACTTGCCGTTGTTGCGGCAGGACCCGCCCAGTCGGACCTAGAAGTTCTACCGGTTGGAATCGCGTTGCCTTTGAAGCAGGCATTGCACAATTGTAAAGGGAATGCGCCTGGGAACTGGCCCTCTCGAGCCTACGAGGTGATAGGTATAGCTCGTTGCAGTTGCCCCAGCTTGAAAGAAAGCCCCTCCTGATAATCTCGTACCCTTCTACAGGCAGGGAAGACATGGCACGCCAGGTGGCCGAGGCTTGGTCCGCAGGCCGCTGGGATGCAGTATGTGACAAGCTCTCTGAGGCTTCCTGAGTCCAATCTCACCGTATTGTTCCTAGGAGCTTCGCACCAGCGATATCAGTTGCCCGGCCGAACGCAAGCATGCCGATCATGAAGAGGAGAAGGACGGCACAGAATCGGCAGTGAACCCCATTTCCAATCTGCGCTTCCGAGAGGACCGAAGGTTGAAGGAAGTAAGAAGATTGCTACAATCTGCCAAACCCTGTCTCGCAAAGGCGGAGATCGATTACAATCGGGACGAAGAAACTTGGAAGGCTGAGCAGCAGAAGTACCTCTTGACACTGAGCAATCGCGTTTTTGCTCGTCCTACTGGTCGGGCGGCTCTTACTTACAAGACATTCGAACCGTCACCAGCCGAAACGTTTGCCATACCAGGGCTGAAGTTAGCCGCCCAATTTCCCCCCATGAGTGCAATAGTTGATGCCGAAGCCGAAAAGGTGAAGACTCTCAAGGACTGGCCTGAGTTCCATAACGGAGTTGCGGCAGGGTTAAGCATCGTTTCGGACAGCGAGTTCGTAGACGGTCCTTGGATCGCCTTCAATGCCCCCGTCACCGAGTTCGACAACAAGCAGCAGCTCAGTCGTACCCACGCTGGAGTCCTCCTTGGACTGGGACTGACCGGAAACCTCAAACGACTCGACATGTACATCCTGCTGGACTACATGAATCGAAAACAGGATTTCACTGCGATTGCTCTCCTCTTAGGGCTCGCCGCGACACATTTTGGAAGTTGTCATCCTGGTCATCATCGTCTTTGCTATTCCCACATCGAGGCAAACTCCATAGGGAAGGTCGCGGGCGTCGAAATCAAACCTACGGCCATCGTGTCCGTTGGACTCCTATACCTGGGCACTGTTGACAGACTTCAGGCGGAGAAGATGTTGCATTTTTTACAACAGATCCATCGAGGAGATCCTGATTTTGAAGAGTATCATCGGGAGAGTTGCGCCATTGCTTGTGGCTTCGCCCTGGTAAGCTTGCCATCGTCCGGCTGCGACGTCTCAAAATCTATAATCATTCACTAACGCATCTTTCTCAGGGGTTTGTCACTTTGGGAGCAAGTCACATGCACCGTTCTGCCGGCATCGCCGACATGCAGCTCACCGATCAGCTTTTACAGCTTGCCCTCGGACAGAGCAAACCCTACGTCGCGTTGAGCAGCACTATCGCCCTTGGACTAATGCATCTCAAAAGCAACGACCGCGTCGTCGCCGACAAGCTCCTGATACCAGGAACTGCCTACATTCTTCATCAAGTCCGCCCGGACGTACTTCTCATGCGGGTGCTTTGTCGAAGTCTGATCATGTGGGACTCGATTGTACCGACCATTGGATGGATACGCGATCGCGCGCAGGAAGCTTTGGGAACACAGGGGGCGACTCATCCGACAGATGCGTATAAGCAAGCTCGCTGGAATATCCTCGCTGGGGCCGCGTTTGCAATCGGATTGAAGTACGCTGGATCGCAGAATCCGCTTGCAAGGTCGGCTCTTTTGGAGATAATCAACGAGTTTGCGGCTCAATATGGACATTCAGGTACGCTTGTCTTGATGAGTTTCGTACGATGTCCCATGGTCCCATCTGATCGCTCTTTCTATCAGCAACCTCATTCTCGCAAAAGCTGAACCGGAGCGTTCTGCGTGGATGTCTGGACGTGCTCTTACCATCGCTCTGCATCATCATGGCAGGATCAGGAGACGTGGAATGCATGCGTGTGGTACGCTCCATGCATCTTCGACAAGGTGCAGACGTCACGTACGGGAGTCACATGGCAACGAACATGGCTCTGGGCTTTCTGTTTCTGGGAGCCGGAAGATGCACCTTCGGCACGTCAAACACCGCAGTCGCGACCTTGCTATGCGCCTTGTTCCCTCAATACCCCATCAGTCCTTCCAACACCAACCGAGGTCACCTGAACGCCGCGCGCCATCTTTGGGCTCTCGCGGTCGAGCCACGGTGCTTGGTCACCCGTGACGTAGAGACTCTGGGAATTTGTAGCGTGCCGATCACCATAAAATTGCACGAGCAAGGAACACCGAGCGGGACGTACTCCGTAAAAATGATCACGCCTGCTCTGCTCCCGGATTACGGAGACATTATCTCCATCACCGTCGATTCTCCCCGATACTGGACCTCCACGCTGGACGTGGCAAGGAACTCTGCCCATTCCGCTCTCCTGGCAGACACGCCGGTACTGCTGGTGAAACGGAAGCTCTGGACGCTTCTACCACCGCAGGACGGCACCGAGCACTCGTGGTCGCTTCCGGAAGCGGTACCCGCAGACTTGGACAATGGAGTCTCCAAAACCATGATAGCCGGCGCTCCCGAAATAACAGCCTTCAGGGACTTTGTCAGCAGTGGTCATCCCGTTCTCCTACAAGCTCTGGACGAAAGCTTTAAGCTTGATCGTCCAGACATCTTGATCCCATATCTGTGGCTTAACCAGATCCTTGCCGACCTCCCAACAACGCTAACCTCTTCCGTCGCATGGAATGTGAAACTGATACTCGAACTCTATCAACGAAGACCGGGAACGGTTCGAGACGATACACAGCCAAACGATTCCAGAAAACATCGACCGCCACCCCTCATGGCAAGACCCTTCGTCAACCATCTCCGTGCTCAGTTGGACGAACATTTTCGTGTCCTCGTCAATCAATTTCCTGATCTCACGACGAAGTTGCGGACCTGCATGGATCCGACCGATTCGTCTCCTCTCGGCACGACCTCGATGTCGGATCTTGATTCCCTCGAGCAAAACCAGATCTCGTCGTTCCTGGTCTACAAGGAATGGCCTGCTCGTGTAGACGTGGACTGGTTCAGACGTTCCCTTGCTGTCACGCCCGAGATCCATGAGGCAGCCGACCCGCACGCCATCTTAGTGGTAGCTCTGGCGGCAAATTTTCCGCACCTCGATGCTTCGATCCTCGAATGCGTTGCTCGATACGTCACCACGACTAGTTAGCAGATGTGAATAGGCAGCTAGAGTGCGTGCATCTTCATATGTAGTTTACTGCGCGAAATTACACGATGTAGTCGGAAATATGTACAGAACTAGAGTGATTGGCGTCCCAAGGGGGCCGAGAACAGTGGATCACCTCGCATCGTCAACGGCGGGCGACCCCCAATCCGAAGCCTCTCTGGAGTTTGCGCGTGACGTTCGTGCGCTCGCTGCCAATCCACCGAGCGCGGCCGGGGTGCCTGGCACAGGGGCCGCGATCGGAGTGCTCGGTTGCGTGAAGTTTCTGGGCGTGGAGGAAAGGCTCATGGGACTATCCCATGCCGGTTGTTCCCCTTCCGACCTTCCGGAAAAGTTGAAGGCGGGTGGGCCAGGAGTGGTGACGGACTGCGCTCCGCCGTAAGCGTTCTCCCCTAGCGGCATATCCGCGGGTAACGCTGGTCGGAAAGTGTAGCCTTTGGTTGCTCGAATCGTCCGGATGAGAGCTTTCCCTTGCTATATTGGCAAGCAAGGCTTCAGTCGAGTGATGAAAGAGGAGGTTTATGTTGCAGGGTTGGGAATGTTACCTCAGTGTGCTGAATATCGTTGGCGTATTGCTCCGCTTTCTTGGAGTCTCCCTTCCCGTTGTAATACTTTGCCAGAAAGTTGGCGGCTGCCTCGAACTTGTCGGTGAAATTACCCTTTTTCCAAGGGCATCAGTTTGAAGACTTATCGATTCGCGATCCTTTTCTGACCAGCTTCACACCCCACCTTATTGCTTAACGACGTTGGTTTGTTGAACTCTGCAACCCAGCACTGATAATAAAAGGCCGCCTGATCTGGATCCCGGGTATCCGGCGAATCCGTTCGATCATACATGGAAGCCAGATAGTAGAGAAGCAGAGGAGAAGGGTTCTCGCACATGAGCGCTCGCTTGTAACTCATGATGGCTTGCGAGTGACTTTTGCTCGTTTCGTAAGCCTCTCCAAGGGATGTCCACACTTGTGCCTTAGAAGGACTGAGATTACGAGAGGGGATTGTAAGATCCTTATCAGTCAAGTGAGGCAGAGAAACTTGTGACTCACTCGCAGGCAGTGGCCTTCTGGAAGTACGGAATAGCTAGATCGGACATGGAGAGCATGTCGAAAGCCTTCCCAAGGCCGTACCACGTCCTGAAACTATATGGTGCGATGTCTAAAGTCATTTAATCGTGAGCTTATCACAATCAATCTAAGGACTCTTCATCACCAGCCAAAATTACCTGCTGCTCTTCGATACGCCTCCAACGCCGCGTTTGAGTTCTTGAGTTCAAGGTATTCGTCGCCCATCATAATCAACGCGTCGGCATAGTTTGGCCTGAGCTTCAAAGCTCTTTGGAAGAACTCAATAGCCTGTGCGTGATCGCGCCGTGCGCTAAAAAAGTTGCCTGCACATATCCAGTCAGCCGAATCAATGCCGCGGCTGTGTAGGCGCCACGTACCTGCAACAATACACGTTTCTGGCCGGTATCGATCTACTCTGAAACAGTGTTCTGCGAGGACACTGAGTCTTTCTGACTTGTGCATAGTGAAAAGGGAGTTGGCGTGCATATCTGCAAAGGTAAGCGAGTGTGGCTCTTCTTCCCGGTAGGCTTCAAAGAATTTGATGGCCTGGGTGTACACTGCCGAGAAGCATGCAGTCAGAGAACAAAGCTGGAATGATACATGGAAGCCCATCACTTACATCCTTGCTTGTAATAAGCAGCTCCGCATAGCAAATCGAGTTCGTTGCTTTCGACAAATAAGGCTTTGAGCTCGGCAAACGTTTCTGTCAACGCGCTCCCACCCAGGCCACGGTGGGCCATGACGTGCAATTTCCAGAACAGTGACATGTACCCTTGAGGCAATCTGTACATCAAGTCTCGCAGCTGTAGGCTCTCCTTGATGAGTGTCGGCGAAGGTCATTGGCGCATACTACGAGATTGTGCGTACATCTTCTGCGCTCTCGACCAGCGGTGTCAATTCCTCCCACGCACTCCAATTGTACGGGTTCAGTTGCAATGACCGTCCGAGCATTTCCCGCGCTTCTTTGGCCAACTTCAGCCGCCCATAAACTATTCCGAGTCTACACAGAGTCATCAACATCGCGATGACGAGCAGCGACGCCTTTAACTGATACGGTGCTTACAGGTAGGAGCAGAAACTATCCAGCTGCTCCCTTTGCCTCTCTAATTCTGAGCAAATCGTGTGTAGATTTGGGTTGGGGCCTGGTATATGTGCTAGTACCTCTGGAAGCAAATATTTCAGGCGTCTTGAAGGGAAAGGCCTACTTCCTTCGCAGAGACGTACCGCTTGCCCCAAGTTGACCAAGCGCTTTCTTCTGTTCACCAGACTATGATCCACGAGCAAGCTTAGTCCAGAACGACGGACAGACAAACGCAGCGACAATGCACCCCACCATGAACATTGCATACAAGCGGAGGAAGAGGGTCCGTTGACTGCAGAAACCAGGATGCGCATGCGTCTCCGTTGGGGTTCGCAGAGCCCAAGCCGCCCGATCGTATTCCCTCAAGTTCAGATACGATAGAGCTAGGTCGCACGCGTCCGACTCCCGTTCCGAGACATCCTCTTCTCTCTCCCAAGACGGTTCTGATGCCGGGCTCGCCGACTTCGGCGCTGGGTAGATGCTAAGAAGCTGTTCCGCTGCCCTGCGCGATCAGCCAAAGTTAAAGCTTGGGAGACCAAAGTATCAGGTAAGAAGCGGCATCCTACCACTTGGACGCATAGTGTAGACCTCGTATCCGACATCGCTTGACGGAATTCCGCAGGGCGCATCTCATGCAGGCGGCATCTGCTTCTGGCACGCGATCTCTTGTCGGGTGGACAATGGGACTCGTTGGCTCTGCGACTGTCATGTCTGACTCCACACCTGCTGGATCTGCAGGAACGCTCTCCATGAGATGCTGGAGGGGCCTTTTCAGTCGTATCTGCGGAGAGTTGTTTGCGAGGGTTAGGAGACGACGGTCGCAAGAGGCGATCTCGTATGCAAGCCGAAATTCCAGGCTGAGGAAACCACAGGTTGGTGGTGGCACAGTCACGGACAAGCGGTATGCACGGTCTCACTGTCCAAACCTTCACAGCAGAGAACGTCTACCGGTACGAGGTCCAGGAGGTCTAGGACTCTGGGGACCTCAAAGGAACCCCGGCAGAAGATCAAGGTGGTGAGACGTTGAGATATTTAGCTTCCTGGTGTTCTCGAGTACTGACATCCCATCGTATCCGGTCGATACCTTTGGAGACTCTAGAGGCAAGCGACGGCGCGACGAAATTCCTGCGCGACCGCAAACTTCCCGCCAACGTTCTCGCTGGAACCCAAGCATTGTATGGAAAAGATGCTTCCCCTTTAACCTTAGAGCAGCATTCTTCGTCTTTTCTATTAGCGTGCCGGTGCCTGCTTAACCCGGAGACTCATCACTATCACAAATCACTATCACCGTCGGAGTTGATAATCTTCGAACTCTAGTTCTAGCAAGAGCCACACAGTCAGTAGCACCATCATGGAGTCAAGCTTCATCACCAGCACCCCATCAGCAGACCCGGAGATTCTCACCCTTTTGCTGCACTTTGAAGGTCACATTGCTGCCGATTGGACAGGTTGCTGAGCGGACTGCGGCAAAGGGCTTGAGAGGCCGCGGGAGTGTTAGCTTGACCATTTGCAAGCTGTGCCGGTGGTTGCTATTGCGTTTGGGCATAAGTGGGCGCTACGGGTTTGGGCCCAAGCTGCTGCTGCTGCTGCAGTTGCTGGAGCATTGCTTGCCAAGGACTGTTGGTTGTCCAATGCTGCTCTGGTAAGGCAGAAACCCATACTGCTGCTGCTGTTCGCCCAACACCTGCTCTGCTGGCGACAGCCGGTAATGCAAGCTCTGTAGCCGTCGCGAAGTGGTGAAAAAAAACGCTATATGCTTGCAAACAGAACGAGAGCAAAAAACCCTACCCAGTTGGAAGCCCAAACACACAACCGACCACCCACCTCGCAACTTCCCTTGCGCCAAGTTTTCAGACGTTGGAGCCTGAACGAGGCTCTATTCGGCTCTCTTTGAGATTCTACTCCTAAACCAAGCTTCAAGTAAAGTTTGTTCAGGACAGTGGAAAGTCCAATGAAATCCATCAGCAACAGTAGTATCGGCCGGAGGGCAGCTTTTACGGTATCCATCGCCGCATCGATTCATCGTTCGGGTGCTGAGGACAAAGGGGCGCACGAAGATCACTACTCGCATGTGGAAGCATGTTCCAACGAAGTCCCGAGGTGATTTTCTAAGCCATGAAAAATCACCTCTAATAAAACTCCGACTACTTGACTTCCCATTTTCGAACCTTGCAAAGATCAGTGCCGACGAAGATGAACCCGGAATCTTCCCAGCCCCTTATCTCATCGTTCTTTCGTCCGAAACAATCAGCATCGACTGTCAGATCTGGGTACCGACCGAGAAATCCCACGACGACGACCCCTCCATCTCCATCTTCAATTACACTCGAGCCCTCCACGAATCAGGAGCGCATGCTTATTCAGACTACCTTGCCCGAACTCATTCGCAGCAAAGGGTACATTGTTCTGCGACGTGTCATGGTTCGATACCCACGAGGACGAGGCGGCAACGGACTCTGAAGAACTGTCACGCCGGTGACCAAGGAAAGCGTCCTGCGGGCAGCGCCCTCCTCTCCTTTTCACATTTCTTTGAACAATGAAATAGACTCTTATCACCCTGCTGGCTCGGCTCTCTGACTCTGCGATGGAGACAGAGACCGGCCCGTGAAAGAGGCAAGGGGATTCTGCGAGCGCGCGTGGAGATGCTTTTTTCAAACGGACCAGTTTTTGTCGAGAACCCGCTCTTTGTCACTTGTGTACGTAACCGCACGCGTGCCTGCGCAGTTCCACGCGTCGGGTCAGTCCTTTTTTGTCCGATCGATTGGACTTGTACTGCCCCACGTCTGTTTGTTTTCGAGAGACATCTTCTTCCTCCTGGCTGCTGGCTGCCTGCTGTAAGGCGGCGGTGCTCATGCGTCCAGACTTGCCTTCTGCCATCTTACAGCCAAGAGTTTCCTAGATCCCTCTTCCCAACCAACACGTTGTTCCTCAAACGTCATTTCAGCATCGTCCCCAGCACCGCTTCCCTGTCCGGAGCACCGACAGCCCGCTCTGATTTCCACCGCTAGCGCAGATCGAAACGCCAACCACCTCCATCCCTCAATTATTTCAATCGTTCTGTCAACTCTTGCATTGGGTTCTTCACACATCAAAGGTGGAAACAACTAGGTGTTTCCCGCTTTACCAGCGCGGCACAGCATGGCTTCTCCAACCGGCTTCTCGGAAGGCGATGAGGCGCCGATCGGAGATGGGCCATACGGACTCGGAGAGATACCGCTTCTTGTCGAGGATGAAGCCGCCATGCAGGAGGATATGGAGCGCCGAAGAAAGCAGCGTGCTCGAGCACACTGGGAGATGCTGCGCGCTCATGTGGTACGAAAAGTTCCCAAAGGCTTGTTAATCGCAGAGCTTCGTCTACTGACATCGACACATTGCTTCTGACAGAAAAAAGGATTCTTTCACTCCCTTCTAAACACGCGGACAGGGGCAACATCTGATTTTCTGTCCCTGGTCGATCGCCTCTGGATCCTGGTCCATCGCTTCTCCGCCGGAAATCGTCCTGTTGCTCTATCGTCCTTATCGGCTCTAGCCACCGCCAACAATGCACAGCTTACGGCAGGAGGAGCAGCCGGGGTTGGAGGTGCTCAGGGGATCGACAGCACCACCGAGTTCGTCATGGCAGGCTGGGCTCGCATCAAAGCCGAGCAGCACGCCTTGGAACGACAGCGGGCAAGAGCTATCGACACGGGAATGGGCTCTTTGCCCGAGAAGCTATTGTCGAGGAGAGACTCGTCCTCGAGGGATCCTGGATCCATGGCCGTGGATGACGGGGAGAACCTGCAGGATTCGAGCAACGCTCGACCTCAGTCCGCGGGCTCCGCGACGATGGGTCAGGACGACGATGGGAGGGGAACGGACGCTTACCCTGCTGCACCGCATGCGCGAAGGGGCCTCGGGTTGGACACGCTGTTCCTTGATGCTGTGCCGAACGTCAACATCACTCGAGATTTGATGCTCATCTCGAAGGGTTTGCATGTGCAGCCGCTTGGTAAGACGTGCGAGGAACCTAAGCAAAGCCAGTCCGAGGGCGGCTTCTGAATGAGTTCTCTGTCTATTAGACGAGGCGGATTTCTATACGGTCCAAGTACACTTCAATCGTGGCTGGAAGCTGCTCCTGTTGGGGCTTGGGCAGCACGAGTCCTTTGCACGATACATGGCCATGTGTGCCTTGCGACGAGCGATTCCGGTCATCAACGACACCCTCCTGGACTCTACCACTCGAGAGGTCAGCTATTGATCCGTGGCCAACATATGAAAGACGTGTGTCAAGACTCACATCCACTGGACCTTCAGAGTCTCATTCGAGTCTTGGTCAATCTCATGCTTTCCGATGAGCGCACAGAGAATCGCCTGAAAGCCGTCTATCTCTTGGGTCAATTGGGATTCTATTTGGGAAGTGTTCGGGAACACGACCAGTTGCTTCTAATGGTATGTTTGGAAACCACGTTGTCCTCTTTGGTCCATTACTCATATTGCTTGGTGCCCACAGGGTGTAAGGGAGGTTGTCAAAAAACTCCTGCAAATCCAATATGAAGAGAAGCGGAAACCTGTGAGTTTTTCCAAATTTGACTTGCTTGCTTTTCAGGAGCTTATGCTCACTTTCCATCCTGCAGAAAACGGACCCAACTCGCTTTTCGCCACGTACCCGGGAGTTCAAGATTTACCTTCTTCACGCTCTCGGGAAATTCACACGTAGTTTGCAAAAGCAGGCCCGGTTCATTGAGGACCTCGTCACGTACATTCTACACGAAGAATTCGATCATGGCGACACCAATGTCCTTCCAACAAGCAAAGAAAAGGAAAAGGACAAGAAGAAAGCAAAGCATAACCCCGCAATACACGTCGTAGGAGCTCTTCTTGGGGTTCTGAATAATGAGGTGAGATCTAATTCCCGCAATTCCCGTTAGAATCTCTCAGCTGAATAATCTTAACTGTTCACAGATGCAACGCACGGATGCTAATCAAAAGTATATCGGAGCTGTATTCAAGAAGTACGTTCATCCGCTCATGAGGTCGACAAATCAAACGCTGCAGACTATGTCAGTGCAGTTCATCAGGTGAGTAAACCTAGCCGCCCGCACTGCCAATGATCATTCGCTCAGCAATTTTCAGTAACTGGCTTCCGATCGTCAACGATGACGCCACTCTGCTGGGAATCGACACCGTTATATCCGGACTGGAGCACACGCGAAGTCTTCACGTCCCTGGGTTTGACCGGGCAGTCTATGATGCAGAGCACCGTGCTTTACGCAAGGTAATAATAATTCCAACGATGCATTCCCGGCTTTCGTAGTGACACCTTCCTTCGAAAGAAATCACGGCTTGAAGAGTCACGCATGGCAATGCGCTCCAAGCTCCTTCGTCAGCTTCTTCAAGTTCCCGGAAAGTTTGCACGCCTTGTGCCTGTTCCTGGTCATCCGGGGTTCTTTGTCGACGTCAATTCGAGCATGATGCACACGAAAGGAATAGCTGTCAACCTCCCAATTCATCCAAAGTCCAGCGTAACGCTAACCAGGCCGCTACCCAGCATCCCTGGAGTGCCACCGGCAGTTACCACGATTCCACCAGTTTTCATGGTACCTGGTTCAGTGCCTGTGAAGCCATTTCTTCACCTTTCCGAACCTAACACCTCAACTCTTTCGACAGGACCCATTATGGGCAGAACGTCAGAAACCTCCCCAGTACCGATACGAGTACCTGGAGCGTACCGGAGAGGTTCCCGGACTGCCTTATGGATATACATATACACCAGCACCGCTCGTCGATGTCCAAGAGATTCTTCGTCTCGAGCCGGCAAGTGGACCCGAAGCCCGGTCGACCCCATCGACTCCAGGAACGATGGTAGCAAGCCGTTCGGAAGCACCCACATCCGCCTCTGCACAGTCACGGGCGGCACGTCTCGCAGCTCTTCGGACCAGCGAAACAGTTACAGCAAAGAAAGCACCACCAGCCTCGTGGCGCCCAAACTCACCGCGTCGTCCACAGTCGTCCACCCGTCCTCGACGTCCTTCTGCCCTTGAGGGAAAGAGCGACGCGTCACATCGATCCTCTCGTACAACCACATCTGCACGGCCGCAACGACCCCCACCCATGGGCATTCGTGAACATGGAGAGATTCCGCCCGGCACGGCTAGAGTGCCTCAACGAATAGAAACGTCTCCTGCTTTCGATCCGCGGAGGATGCCCCCTGGATTCGTCAACGTCTGTCCATTCCCTGGATACGATCCAGACAGGGTAGACCGAGCAGCTCTCCCTGTATCCGCTATTTACGGGAAACTGGCTGTAACGGCTCGGGCGGTCGGCGGGGCAAGCACCATATCGCCTGTCATGAATGCGCAAGCGAGAGCAAAGATGGAGCAGAAAATGGCCGCTGAGGTTCCGGATGGGTTCACCAGTGACCGACATCCCGTGCTGTGGCCGAGTCGTTTGACGTAAGTGAGAAGTGATCTTGCTTGTCACTTCCAAAACTGAAATTGTCTCGTTTGCTAGTGATCTTCGAAGCGCTCGCAATCCAACCGATTTCCCAATCAATGCCCCGGTCTTGTTTGACATCATCCAACCGGGAGCTACTCACTTGCAACGCGTGATGACACGTGTGACTAGCATCAACAAGGAAATGGCGGCCGTTAGCGTTCAACGAGACGCTGACGAAGAGTACGTGGATCTACGTGGATCTACCGCAAACTCATGGCATAAAAACTCACCGTTTTTTTAGTGATATGTTATCTGTCGGGGCAACATTTAACATCTTCATCCGAACGCGCCAGAATCCAGCCGAGTGGATCTCGGTAAACCTTGAAGTAGTCGACGATGACTACCAGGATGGTTAGTACAAGCACGATAATCATAAACCCTCTTTATTGACTGATGCAATTCTAGATATCACGTTCGGCCGTCCAAAAACGCTGGTAGCGTCTGCTGCCAGCTCCCTTGCTTCTCTCGCAAACATCCGGGAGAAGGACGAAAACCGGGCGGCTATTACGAAGCGGCAATCAACAGTCCCCGCTTCAGGAGTAGCAGCTGTGGTAGCTCCATCAAATCTTCCGGTACCAAGCGGCTTCACATCGCAAGGCGAGCCGTACTTCGCTCCGCCCATCAACATGCCACCTTCACCTGTCGGATATACTACGATTGGAGTGCCGTACTTTGGACGCACTTCTTCGGTGAAGCCTCCGCCCATGGGCGTCACAACGCTCGGCACGCGCTTTTACTCTGCCAATGGACTTCCCTCGGGTGATCAAAGCTCACGAAATCATCTGGCTGGATATGACAATCTGGGACATCCATTCTTCATTCCTCGCGGATGTACCGTTCCACCTCCAGCTGGCTTCACTACAGATGGTATCGCCTACTACGATATTCCCTCCCTCATGCACCATCGTGGTGTTATGGTCCTTCCACCTCAGGCAGCTGCCAAAGCCGACTGGCCGGTCTTTGATGATGATAGTGACGAAGAATGGGAAGAAACTCGCGAGACCAGCAGCGGTATGGCCAGCGTTTCGACCTCGCAGGTGAATCTGAACCGTAACAGCCGAACTGCAAAGAAGAAGCAGGTTCAAGGGGTGGTTGACCAAGCTCTCCTTACCGCTCAACTGGTGGACTCGCTGGAAGAGAGTCAACCTCAGCTCAAGCAAAGCTTCCTGAAAGGCCATCAACGAGCCGTAGGGACCGTTCGTCGAGTGGCAGAATTTAAGCGTTTGCGTGGAGTGGACGAGGATCCGGACTCGGATGCAGGATCCGACATCGACGACGACCTGTCCTTGCAGGATCCGGTCGACATCGTCGGTTTTCTCCGAGATAGCGATGATCTGGCATACCTTCGACCCAACAACATCCGCGTGCAGATTGAACCATCCATCTTGGACTTCCAGAGCGTGCACGCGCCGGTCACCAAGGCGGCGGTACTGAGATACCGCGCCGGAAGAGGTGATTACGGCGAACGAGACTTTTTCGTATCTGTCGAGCCCGTGGACGTGTTTGCTGTGAAGCTGTTCCATCTCAAGCTGCAAGGAGAGGGTGTCATGGAGATTGGGGTTACGTACTATCCGACAGCCATGAAAACCGACCGGGTCGAAGGCTCCTTGAACCTCATCGACGACTCGGGGAAGAAAATGGGTTCTTGTACCATGGTTGCAATACGTCAGAGCTTCGTCAAAGTCAGTCCCACAAGCATCGATGCAGGATGGACTTTACCCGACCGCAGAAAGGAGGTCTTAGTGACCATCGAGAATGTCTCGAGCATATCGGCTACGATAACCATCCAGCTGCAGAGTGAGCTGCAGGCACAAAACGCGCAGGCAGCAGAACCCAGCACCGTTCCCAGCAGTCGCGCCACAACCGCATCCTCACCTGTACGAAAACTCAACGCCAAGGATGACGAGGAAAGGAGAAGAAGCGAGCGTGTTTCCGCGTTCGTATTACCG
Organism: Thoreauomyces humboldtii; assembly: GCA_027596035.1. Lineage (NCBI taxonomy): Eukaryota > Fungi > Chytridiomycota > Chytridiomycetes > Spizellomycetales > Powellomycetaceae > Thoreauomyces > Thoreauomyces humboldtii. The sequence continues at coordinate 20,625 of JADGJA010000179.1, forward strand.
CTCCGACAGCTCAAGCTGCAACCACATGAAACGAAGAATCTGGCCGTGTACTTTGATCCTACAAAGTTGGGGCATTTCTCGGACGTGGTGGAGATCAATGGGCCGGGAGGAGACCTTATTCATGTCAAAATCGCGGGAATGGCTGGCATTCCCATCGCAGTATATCCAGAGTCAGAAGAGAATTCAAGAGCAGGCGCCGCCGAGCTGACTCGCGAGCGTTGCAACTTCATGCGAAAATTCCGCCGGCCGGACCCTACCGCTCGTGGTGTCGATAAATCGCATGTTGTGCTCACAGCTGATGATACTTCCATTCTTAAGAATATGATGTCAGCAACATCCGATCAAGACTCACGGAAGGAAGCACATACGATGGACTTTGGAATTTGCCCGTCGGAACCGCATACCCGAATGCGTTGCCTAACTCTCATGAACCTCGCTGACACACCCGTGACTGTTGGCCTGTACCCGCACCACCCTTCTTTGACCTGTCCCTACCTAGTGCGGATCGCTCCGCGCATGGCAAACACCGTCGAAGTCACCTTCGAGTACGGAGGTCCCGACACTCCACCCATTCCCGGCAATTTGCGAACGGCTATTGAAGTCATCTGCCCGGAGTTCCAGAACATCCCACTCAGCATTCGGGCTTTTGTCGGACAACCACTGTTCTTCCCGACGTGGGACTATGCATTCTTTAAGCCTTGTCGCATCAATCGACAGACTACCTTGACCATGAGTCTTGTAAACGAGTCGCACTATCAGCTGCACGCGGTTGTCGAGGGCCTTCGGAATCCCGATCGCGTGCAGACACCTGGGACGGGAACTCAAACGGAGACGGCAGTAGCAGCTGCAGCCGTTTCCACTTCCGGCCAGCGAAGTTTTATCACGACTTCGCTATCCACAGAAGAGGCATTGCCTTCCGTTATCCAGCCGTTCTCAACCGTGCCTGTCACCTTCACATTCTTGGGTCGAGAGCGAGGACCCCTCTTACAGTCGATCAACCTGAAACTGGTCAAGCCTTTTGAATTGGTTATCCCTGCGGCCATGCTCAGTCGCACGTTGTACTTCGTAGGAATTTGCATTGAGCCTTACGTACATCGGCCAGGGGAGCTTCCTGACAAAAACAGTATCGACTTCCTGCGTATGTGGATGTCTCATCCCAAACGTCTTCTGGACGAGTATCCGACGACAGAGGAAAAGATTCAACGATTCGATCTCAACAAACCGACGAAAGCATATACGCCTGGATCAACGGACTGTGATGTGACATTTGCGCGAGATCCCGTGACGTTTCGTGCCGGTAAGTACTTCGTTTAAGATGCAAGATCACATCGAGGGACGGTCGACATGCTTTTACTAATGACGCATTGTTTCCGGGACGAACAGGGCCACCAAAGACCGGCGCGAACGTGGGCATGGACTCGACAGTGCGTCGATCTCAAATGCAGCCCATTCAGGTGCAGAACTCGGGGTCGCAGAGTCGCAACGTGGTGTTCTTTACCTCTACCAGTCTGAGCGTTGATCCAAGAGCCAAGAGTCTCCAACCTGCCGATGCGGATAGCGTGGACATCATGTTCCTGCCACCGTTAGATATCAGTGAATCTGTAACCACTTACGGTTTTGCCGCTGCTCTGGTGGACCATGATCATACGTTCCACGCCGTGCAAGCTCTTGGAAAACCTGTCTCAGACATCCTGGTGTTTCCGGTTCCCAATAAAGACAACAACGTGATACTGGAGTTTGGAAAGGTGGAGATCAGTGCTCAAGCCCTCGACGTCAACCTCAAACATGTGGTGCTTTCCAACACATACGAGACCAGTTATTCGTGGAACGTCAAGTTTGTAAGTAAGCAGAAATTCTCTGCTTTCGATGCTGGCATGATCATGGGCGAACTTCAAACTTTCGAAACATTCGCTATCCCATTCCGTTTCCATTGCGATACGTCAGGAACGTTCGAGACAACCGCCGAAATTTACATCAAAGAGACTCTTGATCGGTTGGCGAAACCAGTCAAGCTTGCCAGTGTGATTTTGCGCGGTCAAACTGTGAACACTGCCATGTCGGGGCTCCCGGACACCCTTGATTTTGGAAGTACCGTTGTGTATCACAAGAAGAAAAAGAAGTTCATTATGACCAACAGTGGATCCACTGATGCCCAGGTCACCATCCTCTCTCGGCCGCCCTTCGATGTATCTCCAAAGTCCTTTGAGCTTGGTCCAAAGACGCAGCAGGAGATCTCCATCACATACACACCTACGGAGTCTCGAACTAGTCAGATCAAGATGCTCGCTTTCTCCAATCACAAACTGTATCTGATCTTACTGACAGGCACAGGCGGTACAGCCGAGCTCATGTGTGAAAAGTACGAGAACAAGGACGTGGACTTTGGCTTCCAGCGAGAAGGCACCGTTGGATTCCTTTCGCTCCATCTCACCAATAAGGGCACGCTCCCGCTTACCCTGAGAGCGGTGACGGCTGACAATCTCGAACTCGTCAAGCTTGAGTATCTGACAGTGACGTCTACTGTCCCGTACGAAGTCAACTCCGGGCAAGGACGAGTACTGAGCAATGTGGTAGTTCGACGCGATTATTGGAGCATCCTCAAACGGAAGTTCAAGGTGTTCTGCGCACTGAAGCAGCTGCTAGCGGGATCAACGAGCGTCAAGAAAAGCAAAGCAAAGGAACGTCGGACAGATTCTGTCCCCGAGGAGGAGGGCAAAACTATCCGAGTCTTCCGAACAGGAGGCACTGAAATCACCGATCCTGCTTTCGCTTCGCAGTTACCGCATCTTCCCCAGCTTCGACCGTTTTATTCGTATCATTTCCGATTGGGGTATACCAGCAGGTACCAGGCGCGGAAGGACACAAATTTGTTATTCCACTACATGCCTATCACGACCGAGGAAGATGCGGAAAGTACGGCTGCGCTCATCAAGAACATGTCTGTCCACGTGGTTGGTGGAGTTTACAGGCAGCTTGAGCTGTATCCACCCTATCATGACTTTGGACTCGCATCTGCAGAAACCTTCATCCTCCCGGACGCTCGGAAAAGCGCTCAGCGTGAATTAATCGACGCATACGGGGTTCAGCGCGAGACTCAGAAAGATGGGGAGGCAGTGCTTCAGCTCGAGGTTCTCAACATGTCAATGGAAGCTCAGAACGTGACTTTGCAGTTCATCAACAATGAGTTCACTGTCAACGGTCGAACGTGGACGCTGCAAGCCGGCGACAAGATCACTATCCCGGTCGAGTTCCACCCTCCTAAGGAGCAGGTGCAATACCACGGCGAAGCACGCTTCATTCATAACTATGGTACCTCAGTGATTCGTCTTGCTGGCACGGGTGCTAGTGCAGACCTATCTACAGAAGCGATCATTGATTTCGGAAGCTTGAAAGTCGGCTCCATCGGTGCTCGCACCCTTAGCCTGCACAATCGCGGCCTGCTTGACTGTCGATATGCCCTGGAAGTGGTTCAGGCTGGGCAGGAGTTTTCTCTGCTTTGCGAGGAACCTTTTGACCACGAGGGTGTGATCGAAAGCGGTGGGGTCGACTCCCTCGAAATCGAATGTAACTGCGAGCGGATCCTGGAAACACCGGCTCAAGTCATCATCCGCTGGCTTCGAGTGCCTATGGGAGCGTGGGAGGAGATGGTCATCCCACTCCTCGTGCAAGTCGGCATGCCCGTCTTCCGGTTGCAGAACATGGAATTGGACTTCCACACGACATACATAAATGTCAACAAAACTCTGATCTTCTTGGTTACCAATGACGGAAACGCTGTTTGCAACTGGGAAGCGGCTACCGAGTTCTCTTCACTCACAGTGGAACCTTCTGGAGGAGCACTGCTTCCGGGTGAGACTCTGACGTTAGAAGTGACCTTTGCACCTCTCGACTACGAGTCCCTTCACCATAGTCTGACGTTCTACACGGACGTTGGTACAAAGACGCTGATGTGCTACGGCATTGTTGGCGTGCCATACTTGAAGATTCCGGACGACAGTATGTACATTGACTTTGGCATCGTCGGCATCAACAAGACGCACAACCGATCGGTGGTGCTTATGAACACTGGCAAACGACATATCGAGTTCGAGATTACACTCGGAGGGGTCACACATGACGGAATGGAAGTGGCACCGGATGATTTTGACATCTTCTTCATCAACCCAACTCATGACATTATCGAACCTGGGGCAAGCATGACGGTCACGATGCAGACTATGCCACGAGAGTATAACGCCGTGTACGCAGGAGAATGGATCATCCGAACTCGTGACGGCGAGCAGTACCGCGGTCGTCTTTCCGCGACGGGTGGAAAAGCTATCATCAAACTGGCTCCTCCTTCCATGATGCACGAGGAGCTGCAGTCCAAGAAGCAGGCAACAGCGGAGATGTCCAAGACTTCCGGAAGTGGGCGAGCCACGACGGACAACGAACTCTTCCGTGCGAGCACTGCTGAAGCCGCCCGACAGAACTTCCAGTCTCATTTGGATAACCTGCAGGAAGTTCTGGCTGGACTACGTGCTGCAGAGCTGGACATGCGCATGGACGCCGACACAGCTGCAACCGCCGCCTCGGGTCTTCCACAAGCCGGGCAGCGCTCAATACAGAGTCCTCGACCACCCACAGGCGAGATGACTGCTTCTCGCCCCACCACTCCTCGGAGACGTCCTACATCATCGTCATCCGAAACTGCAGCAGAGGAAAAGCTGGCAAAGGAGGAACAAAGGAAACGTGGGACACGAATAATGGATGGCTCGGATGTACGCGCCCGATCCCGGCAAGGTGCGCGAGCACGCACGACGGCCGGTCGGTTAGGAGATGAAGACAGGGAGACCGAGTCACGATCTGGCGCTCATTCCGCTAGAATGCTCGAATCCGCAGATCCCGATGCCGCGTCCGCAGCGATACGGTACATGGATGAGCTTTCTCTGCTAGAAAATGAACTCGACACTGCCCTCGGACTTCACGATTCGGACTCTCATGGGTTGGGTGGCCTGAGTCGGTACCATCCGGGCACTCCGCGATCTCGCGGTACCCCGAGACGATCCCGCGAGGCAGCTATTCGTGATATGCTTGCGTCAGGAGGCGAAGCGGGTCTTGATGGAACGCCGACGGGACGACGGTCTGCACGGACCACTCGCAGTGGTCGTCGACGTCCGGAATCGGCTGCGGTAGTGGAGCTGCCTCGTTCCTCGGTTATGGAAGATCTGGAGACGCCGATCTCTGATCTTATCAGCCAAGCTCAGGAGATGATGAAAGATGCCGCGGGAGCTGGAGACTCAGCAGTGGAACGAGTGCTTCTGGCGGTGGCTAGCGAGCAGATCCTTGAAAAGACTCGCAATGTCATCAAAGCGGTCAAGGAGCAGCTTGCCAGTCCATGGATTGAGAATCGAGACTTCCTCGGAGCAGCGCTTCGTAGGCTGCAGGAAACAGCCTTGGTGATGGAAACGCTAGCCGAAAGTCCCGACGCTCCCGCCGACTCTGGTGGAAGCGACTTTAACATGGGACTACTGAAGGCCGGAGAAAGAAGTGCGCCGATCCTCTTGTTCAATTTGCCAAACGTCGGAAACCTAGGGTTCGACTACCTCATTCAAAAGAAGAGCGGAGATTCGATGACACCACCTGGACACAACCCATCGGTCGATGCGTTTATGTTGGATCCGCCGTCAGGAGATATCGCTCCACGCGAATCGGTCAACATATCGGCTACCTTCACGGCTTTGGTTCCCGGAACCTATCAACAAGCGTATGAGCTCATCTCAGGAGGCGAGGTCGTCCTTACCTTTACAGCCACCGCTCGAGTCGGAGCGCCTCTTCTACAGCTGAACCCACAATCCCTCGACTTCGGTCTCGTGGCAAGGCAGAAGGCAGTATCCCGGACTTTCTCAGTAGATAACGTCGGCACATACAGAGATCTCTTCAGGATTGAGGCGGTGGTGGCAAATGCTGGTGGTAGCGACGGCAACAGTCCCACCGAGCTGCCGTTCGTTCTCAGCACTTACAAGGGCGAGGTAGAACCCGGCGCCAGCTTCCCGATCCAAGTCACCTTTTTGGCACCCCAGGAGGGCAACTACACGCAGAAGTTCCGCCTGACATGGAGCAAGGATCCGATGTTATTCGAATGCAAAGGATGCGGCGGCGGATTGCGGATTAAGGCAGTCTATCTGGACGAAAAAGACATCAAATTCGGTGGACTTGATTGGGGAAACTGCGTCGTTGGCGTGGCATACGAGAAATTGTTCCATCTAACCAATATCGGCAATGTCGAGGGCGTTGTCGACCTCTCCCACTCAAACGACTGTTTCCGTTACGAGGTCGCTCGAGATCAGAACGGCGACATCCGGGTCGGACCTGGTGACATCGTTCCCGTCAAGATTATCTATTGGCCGTCCAGGTCCGACACGCTCAAGGAGGGTGTAGCAGTACGCTTGCCCGAAGACGGTCAGATGATCATCCCACTTCGTGCCGTCTCGGGATTAACCGACTGGAAGGTCGAAGGTGATCTCCGGTTGCTGAACATGCCAGTGCTCGAGATCCAGAACAGCACATTCAAGATCACCAACACCGGTGACCTCGACATTCCTCTCGGCGTGCGGCTCGATCCAGGAAACTTGGGACCCACAGTCACTCTACGCCTCGGACCAACTCCATGGAAATCGGGGGATCAACTCAAGCCCAACCAGACCATTACCGTGGACATCACGGTCGCCCCCCGTACTCCGGAAGTCATCGAAGGTGCTCTGGTATTCACTACAGACCTTGGAAAAGGGGCGGTGGACAATACCCATACGTTCCGGATTCGTGCATACGAGGAGCAGCTCGGCGTTGACGCCGAGTCGGACATCTCGGTCGGTCGCATCATGATTGGAGAAACAGCATCTGTCACACGGAGCCTCACAAATTACGGATCGAGCAAGATCAAGTATCGTATCCGGCTGGAAGCCATCCCGGATGCTGTCGACGATGCTGGAGACACAGGAGACGACAAACGGCCGAGAAAGAGTGCAAAGAAGAAATCGGGATCGCCACGGACTCCGGGTACCGCTGAAAAACCGAAGAACTGGACGCAAGCTGGGGGCACATCCTGGAAACTGAATGGTGAAATCGAAGGTGTCCTCGCCGCCAACGAAGCAGTACCTTTCGATGCAGTGTTCGAATGTCTGGACGATGACGAAGACTGGCAGGAAGCCAAGGTGGTCGTAGAAAAGTGCGTCGACGTAGCCGCGAATCGATGGGTCCAGGTGACCACTTTCAAGCTCGTGGGAGCAAGCGGCAATCCAAAGCTTCGCATCACCCCAAACGTTCATGATTTCCACGACACAGGTGTAGGAGATGAGAAGAGGGCGCCGCTTGCCTTCTTCAACGAAGGATCCGCTACCGTAAATTACGAGATTTTATCCGACTGGGACTGGGACTCGGTGTTCTACTTTGCCCCAGACACACCACTGACGGGGAAGATTGATCCGGAACAAACCGCCTCCCTGTTTCTCTGCTTTAAACCTGATAACCACGTCGATTTCGCATCGGAAATCAAAGTCAAGACGCAGCTTGAAACTCTGGTCGTGAAAGTCGCTGGATTGGGTAGGTGTTCGCGTGTGTCCCAACATTAAGTTTAGAAACTGTTCGGTGTCTTACCGTTTTCGCGTGTCATGAAGGGGCGGAGTATCGCATCCATACCGCCGGGTTCCCCGAGTCGATTGACTTTGGTGTCGTAGGCTTCGGCTCATCGGAAACCCGTAAACTCGCGGTCGCAAACGACTGCATCTATGACATACGAGTCGCCTGTGCTGCGTTTGTCACATCTCCTGTGTCGGGACATCCTGATCCTGCTTTATCGACCGAGGTCCAGGTCACACCCTCCGTAGTGCAGCTGAGTGCAAACCGCCGTCCTGACGAGCGGTACGGTCCCTGTCGCACCTGATTGGTCCCCGAATTGTTCCACTCACATTTGCCGCCTTAGATCCAGCGAATCTTTTGCGCTTCGCATCGATGCTCCACTGCCAATCACGCCCGCCGGTGCACTTGATGCTGACGCAGTGACCTCCTTGGTCCGACGTGGAATCCAAACCGCCTATCTCAGGACCGCAATCGTTGGTGGTTCTGCCCACGTTGTCCCTGTTGCCTATCGATGGGGTCTCAAGCAGATCGTGGCGCTTTTGGCAGGCACAACGCTGAGAGACGGAGCGAAATATCTGGAAAGCGATCGCTACCGAGACGTTGACTTTGGCGAAGCGGTAAGCCACGACGGCACGGTTGGTTTGTATTAGAATGGACACTGATATGTCTATCAAATTGCAGGGTATTGAGGCCGGTGCCTCTTTGACCTTCAATGTGCACAACCCGAACGGTTTTGCAATCCAGTTCACCGCCAATGTGACTGACATCGTAAGCTGCCTTTACGCTCGCTTCACACTGGACTCCTTGACAACTATCGCTGATACTTGTGTTGGTTTGACAGCAATTCGAGCTATCGCCAGAAAGCGGGAGCATCTCACCGCAAGGGATGCGTGAGTTCACCTGTACGTTACTCCCGTACAGCAACTCAGAAAGCGTGCCTCAAAGCGAGACCTATTCCGGTTTCGCAACGATCACCACGAACGTGGACGCGCTGGAAGTGCTGTCGTTACCATTGCTAGGAACGTTGGTAGACGAGCCTCTCCCGCTAACGGCACCGCCTCCACTCCTGTTCGGACCCGTCCTCGCCGGTAAATCGAGCGAGTTGACGTTCGCGTTCCGAAACCCGGTCCGACGACCCATAGCTTGGGAATTTCACGTCGATCCAGCCTACGCTGACGTGTTCGAACTGACGAGCGCGGCTTCTGGGACATTGGGTCCCAGACAGGAAGCGACGCTTCGTGTGCAGTTCAAACCCATCCACGCCGTCACGTACGGTGTGGCTGGATATGTGACGACAGAGGAAGGCTCGTTCCCTGTGACGCTGGACGGTACCGGCGTGACGGCGGCGTTGGAATTGGATCGTCGTCACGCCGACTTTGGCGTGGTTGGTGTTGGACATCCAGAGTTCCGCGAAGTCACCATCCGAAACCCGACGGAGCTCGAGATGAGAGTCGGTGCCCGTACATCATCGGCCGACTTTTCCACCGACGTCAAGGAGCTCAGAATACCGGCCGGGGAGTCGAGGACCGTCAAAGTGTACTACAATCCAACAACGACGGGCGAGGCAGCTCGAGGACGGATCGCATTCTTCTGTCTCGATCAACTCACGGAGGAAGAGGAGAAGGAGGAAGATGACGACGACGACTGGGAAGGAGCGCCCGTTGCAGTTGCAGGCAACAAACGCACGCGACCGTTGACCGGCGGGGAGAGGATTCTGGAGCAGATCGAGCTGGAGGGAGCAGCAGGGGAATTCGGTTTCAAAGCCTCCAGTACCGACGATGAGACCGTAGATGGTCCGGAAGAACTGAACGAGGACGGTACAGTAAAGGAAGCTCGTACCGTTGTCGGTGGTTCAGGACCTGCAGGAAACGCTATCCGCCTTGCATTCCCGCGGATCCCAGACAAGCAGCGCGTGCGGAAGCGTTTTGAGGTCGAGAACGTCGGAGATACGGTCATCGACGTTGGAATCACGGATGCTGCCGGAAGACTGCTTTCACCGGACGTGGATAGCACTGCCCCCAACGGAACAGTCTCTTACCGCATCACACCATCCGCTACCCTCATCCGTCCCAACAGCAAGCAGAGCTTCACAGTAGAAGTATCGGGAGTGCGAGCTGGTGACGAGAAATTTCGACTGTCGCTCCAAACACGTACCCTCGCCGCACCAAAAACTGTGCCGATCGAGGTCATCACCAAGGTGGTTGGACAGATGGAGCTTCTCGGAGACTCCTTGAGAACGTTCGCACGAGCCGACAACTCCATAGAGACGCTCATAGACTACGAACGACGAGAGCACATAAAGTACGGGGGGGACACCGAAGTGTGGAAGATTCTCCTTCCTATCGTCAGGGTAGCACCTGGACTACCGAGCGACGAATGGAAGACGGTCCCTGTGCTCGAACCCAGTGTCGCAACGCCCGGCGTGGAGTCGTATACAGTTCGTCCGCCTGCTCTTCCACGGGAACTGCCACCACGAGCAAAGAAGTGGTACATGAACCGTATGTCCATGGGACTCGAGCAAGCGGGACGCGCCGCCCGAGAGGATCAAGCTTCCCGACCAGATGTTCTGCGCCGACAGGCTGCTGCCGATTTCGTCTCGCCAGTCGAGAAGAAGGTTTATCTCGAGAAGACTGCGCGTCGGATGTGAAATGGTCCTGTCCTTGCTGGCTCTTTTCGCATGTCAATCGCGCATTTGTAAATATCATGTAACTCATAGAAAAACTTCCGATATAAGTTTTGTTGCTACCGGAGATAATGAAAGATATAATTATTAAGAGATTTGGAGAGTCGGTCTCTTGATTTTCCGCGAGTTTGCATCTCCGAATAAGGACGGCGCAGCGGCTAGCGAGAGGATTTTGGTTAAGCCAGCATAGATAAATGAGAGTTGTTGTCTATCACTATGAGCGCTTACCAGGTTGTCCAAACCCTGTGGAAGCTCCAAATGCACTTGCTCCAAACCCTGCCGCCGGTTGTTGTCCAAATCCGCCTACAGACTGTCCAAACGCCCCTCCCGCTGGTTGCTGACCAGGTGCCGCTTGTGGTTGCCCAGCTGGACGCAGTGTAGTAGACGCGATCAACTCCAGTGATGTTTCTTCCCTCCCTGAAGAAACGTTTTTCAACAAGCTCAGCTGTCACTCTACGTTGCCCGATTAACCTGAGACTTGCAAACCTTGCGGATTCCATTCTCCTCTCCGCCGTCCTCCGTCAGCCACATCTTCCCCGAAATACTTTCGACGAAACTCTTGATATTGCGCTTGCTGCTTGAGCACAGCATCGTGCACTGCAGCAATCTTCCCCGCAACGGCCAAAATACTATCATCTTGATCCCTCATGATTTCGACCAAGACTAAAGCAGAGAAGCACCTGCGTTCAACGATCCAGTTCCAGGCTCCAGATGCAATGTGGCTTACCGACGGGGCTGTACTGTCGCTCCTCCGCCAAATTCCGAATACTCGCTTCAAGCTCCTGATTCGCGTGTCAGTACAGCTCTTAGCAGCACAATCAGAATGCTCTGACGTACTTCAATGGTTTGCCGGTATTGCTGCATCCTTTGATCCACTGTATCCGCGTAGTTCTGGAAATATGCCATGTATGGGTCGTGCTTTTGTGGTGTGGGTGTATGGTGCGAGTTTGTTCTATGCCGCTCCAGGAACCGTGAGACTAGATCACTGTTCCGAAGCTCCTGGCTGACTTGCTGTCGTAACCGATTTATCAAGAAAATGTCTCGAGACAGCATGTTGTGCAAGCCGGCGACTTTCTGCAAAGGGAAATCCTGTAAACATCCTACCAGCCGCATGCCTTTGCCATTGCGGAAATTTTTACCTGCGCCAGAGACTTGACATCTCCAGAGATCTCGTCAATGCAGTCTCCAGAGTTGTTACCGGCTACCGATTCGGCCGTTCGGATCTGCTGTTGGATGAAAAGCCTTCTCGACATTAGCCTTGATACGGAGAACTCGACCCTCTCACGGAACTCACTCAATTTCGTCCACTTGTTTCCGAGAGTCAGCGGGGATATCCGAATACTTTGTTTTGAATGTGAAAGCTGCCTGACCCGCACTGCATCATCAGATCATTTTAGTCCTGTGCTCAATCAAGAGACTCTTGCACGCAGATCTTACGCTGCGGTAGGTGCCGCTGCGGGTGCTCCGAAGACAGATGGACCGGGAGCAGCGGCGGCACCAAACAACGAGGCACCTGGGGCCGAGGAGGCAGCGGCGGGCGCTCCAAACAACGATGGTTGCGGAGCGGAGGATGCTGTTGGCGCGGCTCCGAAGAGACTGAATCCAGGGGCAGCGGATGAGGCGGCTGGAGCGCCGAACAAAGAAGGTGCGGCAGCGGGCGCGGATGCAGCGGGTGCCCCGAAAGAGAAGGGAGCCGCGCCTGGTTGCGATGCGGCAGGGGCTGGTGCACCAAACAGGCTCGTGCCCGAGGCGGCTGGCGCGCCAAACAAGCCCCCAGCAGGCGCCGAGCCGGCGGGAGCTGCCGCTGCGCCAAACCCGAACGACGGGGCCGCCGATGCAGCAGGAGCCCCGAACGAGAACCCTCCAGCAGCTGGCTGGGAGGCTGGAGCAGCAGCACCAAATAGACTTCCTCCTGCTGGCGCGGGAGCTCCGAAACCCCCTGGTGCTGCCTGTGTCGTGGTTGCGGGGGCTCCGAACGAGAAGGCAGGCTTTGGTGCGCTTTGAATGGAAAGACGGTCAAAGATCGAAGAACAAACGTGAGACTGAAGTCAACCACGTACCCAAACATCTTGAAAGGCTATAAGCTATTGACCGGGGTAATATAGATAAGAAGGGCTTTATCTATTATTGTTATTTTTTCTCAGAAGGCGAGACGGTAGGTAGCGTTATTGCTCGTGGAAAAGCACCCTTTGGGTATCATCGATCCATGCAAGTGGGGGGGGGG